>APFE030446469.1:175508-222507 GCA_000404065.3 Pinus taeda
GACGACTCCTCCCTTTGCCACATCTTCTGTAATAGAAGGTAATAATGACTTAATAAACCATTCAGCCAATAGCTGATTAGGAACATATGTTTTTACCATTCTACGACGACGTCGCCACTCATGAATATGATTGGATATTTGAGTGGCCACCGTTTGTTTGAAATTGGTAAGAAACTCAGTTCCTGTTTCGTACCTTATGGGTAACTGAAAATGGGTTACAAAGGTTGTGGCTAGGGTACTGAAGTTATCAAATGAAGCTCTAGGCAATTCGATATACCATCTAGGCAACTGTTATAGAAATTTTTGGGCACTGCAAACCCAATCATAAATGTCCATAAATGGAGGGCTCCTAAGGCCCTAAAAGTGTTGCTTCACTACCTAAAGGAACAAGGTTAGCTGATTACATCATCTCCTAGAAGTTCTCCACAGAAAACTGGTCAGAAATGGTCAAAACTGGACCATACTAAATGCCTAGTGCAGAGGGTGCGATGCATATCACCTTCTCAGTGTAAAGGGTGCGATGCATACTGAATGGCCCCTCTGTAGGGTGCGATGGGCGAGAATGGAAAAATGGCAGAGACAGTTTGCGAGGTGGAAGATCATAGAATCTTCCAGAAAATTCCCCTCTAGAACTTGCCTCTCTGATTTCGACCAAGGATGAGTAAGAGATCATCAATATCCAAGTGGAATCAAGAACTATCAGAGAGAGGACACTAATCAAAATCTCAGAAGTTGACTCACCCCCCTACAATAATCTATATATGGATTCCTCATCACAGAGATCCAACAGCGGGAATCTTGTATCTTGTAGAGAAGTGTTGTTGGTTTTCTGGTGTAACATCATAGTGTTGGGTGATCTAAGTTTTACTTGAGGAGAAGAAGGGCTTTCTTGCTGGAGGACGATGCTGGGTCAGAACAATTGGTTGTAATCCTCTTGCTATTCTTAATATTAATAAATCTATTCAAGTTTTCCTCCACATTCGTGTATGTTTGATTGTATATGCATTTGTGTGGTTAATACATATATGGTCCTGTGTTGTTTATGAATATAGATCTATATTCTTCGATGGTATTGTGCTACTTTGATTCCATAGGTGCTCTCTGAAGCTGTGTAGACAAAGAAATATCAGCAAAGATCTGTCGAGAAGGAGAGGAACCGAGAAAGGAACCAAGCGCAAGACAAAGGTTGGTGTCCTCTGTTCCCCTCTTGTCTATTTTTCATAAAGGAAAATGAAAGTAGTTTTAACTTGTTTGTTTCTAAGGTAGCTACTAGTCTTAGTGGGAATAACAGCTCTAAGTGAACACTATTCCCGGTAACAAAATGGCGACTCCACTGGGGAGTGAATAGATTGTTTGTTAGCCTATTTTTGTTTGTTTTATAAACTTACAGACGGAGCCTGAAGTCAAGCCAGCAAGCCTTCGAACTGTATTTGCTATGCAAGTGCAAAGTAGATCAATGTTGCTTCAGTCTATCTCTGGGTTTTGTTTATAAATTGAACAATCGATCTGAAAACACTCTAATTTCCCTAAGTGGTGGTTCTAGTAACCTCCTTAGATTAAATCCTGTGATTTATATTTACTGAACATCACTTACTCGGCCTAAATCCCTGAACTGAACTACAAATTGTGATCAAAGACTGGATAAAAGTCTCGCACTGGTACCATCACACCCTCCCTTCAAGGCAGTCTGTATGCATCACACTTCCCGTGTGCAGTAGGTGCGCTGCATACTGGATTCCCTGTGTGACAGGTGTGATGGTCAGGGAAGGTTAATTTTACCTTCAGACTTTGGTTTTTCTTCACTCTTTTACGTTCTATTCAAGAGTTTTGTTGTCTATGGTCAGTATATCTCTGTGGAAACCCTCTTCTCTTCCATCATTCCACCTCCATTGTGCAAATAAATGTAAGTGTTTTTATATATTGTGTGCCATTTTCAGTTCTCTTTTACAAAGAAGTAGCGTAATTAGACTGTCGTTCCTTGATCTGAAAGTGTCGCAAGTGTCGTTTTCAGTCATAGAAGAGAATCCCATTATTCTTGATAGTTGATTGTACTGTTACTCTTGTATGTGATTTGAATTAGTAGTTTTTCAAGTGTCAAAAACAATTTTCATTTCGAAATTGCAAAGTGTCGTCCTTATCTTCACTTCATTTTGAAAAAGAAATTTGTTAGTATTGTCACTTTGGAAAATAATTCAAATTTGCACTTAGCGTTCTTCTTTTCATTCATACATTAAGAAGGCTGAAAACAAATACATGCATGTGCATTTGCATTTAGACTGCTTGGTTTGATTTAGGACAGTGCATTTAGTGTGTGCTCTGTGCTCTTTTTTGAAAGACCCTCAGTTCTCTTTCCTTAGTAGCTAGGATTTTCATTTCCAAAAGAAGATTAAACATTTTTTTATCATCTTAGACTGCATTTTAGGAGTTGTATACACATCACGCGGTGAACCTGAAAGGCAAATTTTTAAACAAGATCAACTATAAAATAAATTTAATGAATCTAAAAACACTTTAGAACATAATGCACAACATCTAGAAGTCTAGGCTAGAGACGTATTATGGCGTCGTAAAACCTGGTAACTGTTGTTTTCATTGCTGGTTTGGTGATTCCTCCACTTTGAGACGACAAGTGCTAGTATGGACTTGTGCTCCCATGTACCGTCGAGTATATATTGGGAGACCATAATAGGCTATATCCTTTATCCTTAGGAAGCCGTGTCTGCCGCCATATTGATCGCAATGCACTGAACACAGCATTCGGGAAGATTGACTACCGTACCGTAAAAAGTATTCTGCAGTTTTGTGATTGGTTTGGTAATCCCTCTGCCTAGATTTCCAGAGAAGTCTCTTTCATTCCTTTTCAGACTCCTTAAAGGAAAAGGTCCATCTCAGCACTTGTCACTTCAGGCTCATTAAAAATCAAAGGCGACTAGAGTCATCTTTTGTTTTTTCTCGACTCTTAAAAATTGAAAAAACAAGTTGTGTCAAAGCGTCTAAAATTTATTTTAATTGGAATAACGTCACAAGTTCCCTCATTGGTCTTTAGGTTGAGAAAAATGGAGTCTACCAACCAAGGATTTCCCCAGTGGAGTCACCATTTTGTTACCGGACCAGTTAACGTTCGCTAAAAGAGGCGAAGTCTGATTGAATCATGTGATGACCTTTCATTTGTGGTGTTCATCCAACACCCTCAATGATGATTCGATCAGACTTCGCCTCTTTCAGCAAATGTTAACTGGTCTGATAAAAAATTACAATGGGATTCTCTTCTATGACTAAAAACGACACTTGCGACACTTTCAGATCAAGGAACAATAGTCTGTTTATGCTACTTCTTTGTAAAAGAGAACTGAAAATGGCACACAATACATAAAAACACTTACAGTTCTTTGCACAGTGGAGGCAGAATGATGGAAGAGAAGAGGGTTTCCACAGAGATATACTGACCACAGACAACAAAACTCCTTAATAGAACTGAAAAGAGTGAAGAAAAACCAAAGTCTGAAGGTAAAATTAACCTTCCTTGCCCATCGCACCTGTCACACAGGGAATCCAGTATGCAGCACGCCTACTACACACGGGAAGTGTGATGCATACAGACTGCCTTGAAGGGAGGGTGCAATGGTACTAGTGCAAGAATTTTATCCAGTCTTTGATCACAATTTACAGTTCAGTTCAGCGACTTAGGCCGAGTAAGTGATGTTCAGTAAATATAAATCACAGGGGTTGATCTAAGGAGGTTACTAGAGCCACTACTTAGGGAAATTAGAGTGTTTGCAGATCGATTGTTCAATTTATAAACAAAACCCGGAGATAGACTGAATCAACATTGATTTAATTTGCACTTGCATAGAAAATGCAGTTCGAAGGCTTGCTGGCTTGACTTCAGGTCTGTCTGTAAGTTTATAAAACAAACAAAAATAGACTAACAAACAATCTATTCGCTCCCCAGTGGAGTCGCCATTTTGTTACCGGGAATAGTGTCCACTTAGAGCTATTATTCCCACTAAGACTGGTAGCTACCTTAGAAACAAACAAGTTAAAACTACTTTCGTTTTCCTTTATGAAAAATAGACAAGAGGGGAACAGAGGACACCAACCTTTGTCTTGCGCTTGGTTCCTTGCTCGGTTCCTCTCCTTCTCGACAGATCTTTGTCGCTCTTTCTTTGTCTACATAGCTTCAGAGAGCACTTGTCGAATCAAAGTAGCATAATACTATTGAAGAACATAGATCTGTATTCATAAACAACAGAGGACCAAATATGTATTAACCACACAAATGCATATACAATCAAACATACACGAATGTGGAGGAAAACTTGAATAGCTTTATTAATATCATGAATAGAAAGAGGATTAAAACCAATTGTTCTGACCCAGCATTGTCCTCCAGTAAGAAAGACCTTATTCACCTCAAGTAAAGCTTAGATCACCCAACACTATGATGTTACACCAGAAAACCAACAGCACTTCTCTACAAGATACAAGATTCTCGCCGTTGGATCTCTGTGATGAGGGATCCATATATAGATGATTGTAGGGGGGTGAGTCAGCTTCTGGGATTTTGATTAGTGTCCTCTCTCTAATAGTTATTGATTCCACTTGGAGATTGATGATCTCTTACTCATCCCTGGTCGAAATCAAAGAGGCAAGTGTCAGAGGGGAAGTTTCTGGAAGATTCTATGATCTTCCACCTCACAAACTGTCTCTGCCATTTGTCTATTCTTCGCCCATCGCACCCTACAGAGGGGCCATTCAGTATGCATCACACCCTTTACACTGGGAAGGTGATATGCATCACACCCTCTCAACTGGGCATTTAGTATGGTCCAATTTTGACCATTTTTGAGCAGTTTTCTATGGAGAACTTCTGGGAGATGAGGTCATCAACTGATCTTGTTCCTTTAGGTAGTGAAGAAAAACTTTTAGGGCCTTAGGAGCCCTCCGTTTATGGACATTTATGATTGGGGTTGTAGTACCCAAAAATGTTTATAATAGTACGTCAAGTCCTTGGTAGATTTATTTGCTAAGGTGTATATTGCAGTTCACAATTACTTGGTACTTCTTCTTGTCTAGAGTTACCTAACTGGTCATTTCGATCCTTTCTAACTCCTTAAATTTGAAAATATCATCGAGCACTTGTCCTTTCAAGCTCGCTAAACCAATCGAAAGTGACTAGAGTCACCTTTTCATCCTTTTCTCGACTCTTAAAACATGAAAAGGCAAGGTTTTTGTTTTAAATTATAAAATTAATTAACCACGGAACAACATCCTTCCTGTGGAAATACTCCTTAGTAGATCTTAGGTTGATACCAATGGCAACATTTCCTAATTCTACAAATCAAGGAAACCCGTTTGATGGGAATCCTAGTCCTTTTCCTTCTTTTGGAAATACTGGTGCTCCCTATATGGTGACGTCGTCCATTCCTGGATTGACCATTGGTCTGCTAGTTTGGTTATTTTTGACCTTGGTGGTTATGAGTGTCCAAACTACTTTTCAACCAAGTTCTCCTCCACCTGAACAACATCAACTTCATGTTGATCCTAAAGTTGACCCCTCACCTTCTTAGCCTATTTCTTCACCCCGTTCTTCCTCTTCACCTGGTGAAAGTTTGGATTCTAGTAACCAGGAAGCTAAGAAGAAGAAGAAGAGGATGAAGAAGAAGAAGCAAAATAAGCAAGGGGGCAACCAAGAAATCATTGCTACGGATACAACTGATGTAGAAAAATATTCCAACGAGCCTCGAAAAGTAAAATTCCCTTGCATGTTATGTAAGGGTGACCACCTTCTTCAGAGTTTTCTTGGTATTCCCAGGGTCTTAGAAGTTTGGTCTACAGTTTCACATTAACCTTTTTCATCAGCCTCAGGAGTTCATGCTTGTGACAAACCTTCAAATAGTGACAACAAATCCCATGGGAAAAAGGGAAAAGTCAAATTTCATTGTAAGTTGTGTGAAGGTAATCATCCCATTCATCTTTGTCCTTTAATGGATGAAGCTTCTAAAGAGTTGGAAAACCTTACAGCTTCCCAACCTTGTCTTCCGGTTGGTTATCAAAAGATTTCCCCTGATCCTTCACTAGCTGATCCAATGATTGATCAAAATTCATCTTTGGTCAACCCCACTCTCTCTGAAAGTAAGTCTCATGAGTCTGTCCTTGACCAACCATTGGTTGAGAAAATGGTAGACTTAACTCCACCTTCAGTTAAACGTACCTTTTTGGTAGAGGGTGAACCTCATACTGCTTAGTTTCTTCTGGTTTCTTCAGTTTCTAATGAAATAGAGGGAATTCCTCCCATTCCTAAAGTGCATGAGAGTAGTTCTCTTGTTCCCATAGAGAAAGAGGGTAGTTCTCACATTCCTACAACACCCCCTCTAAGTAGTTTAGTCACTTATTTTGATTGGAGTCGACTGGTATGATATTGTCTTCCATCTTATGTGCCTTTCCATATTACAATACAAGTTTACCATATGTTTATACCTAGCATAATCATAGATGAGGGTGCATCTGTTAGCATCCTGTCCTCAACTACTTGGCAAGCTTTAGGTTCTCCTTGGCTTGTCCCCATCACCTAGAATCTGTTAGCTTTTAATAGAGGAACCAGTCAACCGTTAGGGATCCTTCCTAAGTTACCTATTACTTTGGGAGGAAAGACTGTCTATATAGATGTGATGGTTGTCCAAGGTCCTTTAGATTTTAATCTACTCCTTGGCCATGACTATGTTTATGTAATGGGAGCTCTTGTCTCTTCCCTCTTTCGAGTGATGTGTTTTACACATGAAGGCAACATTGTGATAATTGATAAACTTACATTCATTAGCCCTAAATCAACTCCCACTCAACCATCATCCCTAAATGGTTCTCATATGCAAGCAGTCTCACCCCCGCCACAGGTTAATTATGTGGCCACCTGTCCCATGCCCACATCTATTGACGATTTAGCGGATGATGTAGTACACCATGTACTGGGGGCATTGAAGCCCGATTTCTCATTTGGATCCCTAGACATGTATCCTTTCCAGAGTGTTGTTCTCCCATATGATGAGAACCTCTTAGAAGCCATGACCTATTTTGGTCTTTGATAAAGGACAGCAGAGAAAGGACTATGACGAGAGTTCTTTTACTATGTCAACCTTGTTAAAAAATGAATTAGGTCTCCATGAGTGTAGTTCTTATACTTGTGTCAAGTTCTTTAAAAAATGAAACAAGGGATATGGAGCAAAGTTCCTTGTCTTCTGTCAAGCTCCTTAAAAAATGAAATAAGGTGCCATGGAGTAGAGTTCCTTGTCTTGTGTCAATCTCCTTAAAAAATGAAACAAGGACTATGAGGATAGTTCTTTTACTATGTCAACCTTGTTAAAAAATGAAATATGTTCCCATGATGATAGTTCTTTTACTATTTCAACCCCCTTAAAAAATTAAATAGGGTGTCATGAGCATGGTTATTTTCCTGTGTCAAGCTCATTAAAAAATGAAACAAATCCCCTTCCAATTCGAGTCTTTGATTAGATCTCGTAAAATTCAAGTCGAGTCTTTCACTTGATCTCGTAAGTGAACCTTCATTCCATCCACCTGTTAGTAACCAATAGTCTACTTAGGTGAATGAAATGAAGCTTGGGGTGCATGTACCTCGAATTGAGTCATTATGCTGGGGGCATGCAAACTTATCTCAAGCATAGCTTATCTTTGTTTCAAGCTTGTGTAAAAATGAAACCAAATCCAAGAATATTTTTTTCTCATGTTTCAAGCTTGTGAAAAAATGAAACCATCTTCAAGTATACTCAAGCATAAGTTATCATGTTTCAAGCTTGTGTAAAAACGAAACCATTCCCATTTTAACTCTCATGATTTCCATTTTTAATCGGCGATATTCTTCTAGATGAACCCTAGTTTTGTCCATTCCATCATCACCATCTCTTTGTCTGATCATATGCTTTCACTTGGTTGTGCTACATGTGCCAAAGGAACATCTACGATGAGTGGTATTATTAGCCAGCCTCTTGAACCTTACATGTTTTGAGTAGTTCTATCATGACTAGAACCAGTTGCTATCCCTTTATACCACTTGTTCCTCCAGTAGGACTCCATTTTCATCTCTTTTCAGACTCCAAAAATATGGAAAGATTTTTGAGTACTTGTCTCTTCAAACTCATTAAATTAAATGAATTGGCATCATCTCAGTATACATTTACCCCTTTTTAGGGCTAAGATTGACTATTTACGAAAAAGATACACCTTGTTTGATATGGTCAAGAGTTTCTCTCGAATATTGTTTTTTACCTTTTCGGATTCGAAAGAAAAACTACAAAAAGGGACTTGATGGAGTTTTATTTTTCATCTCTTTTTCAAATTCCCTAAATATGAAAAAGACACCAAGTTGTTATTATGTCAAACAAGTATAGTGTTATTGGTGTGGGCACTATTACTTTTCAGAGGGAGCATGTGGCTCCACTCACCTTGCAGAATGTTTTGCATGTACCTTGACTGATGAAGAACTTGGCATCCATTACCATGCTTGAGGATAGAAGCTATGATGTGATAGTTTTGAAAGGAAAGGCATTACTTAGAAACATAGCCATGGGTCAAGTAAAGAAGATAGGGATTTGAGTTCTGAATATCTATAAGATAGAGGTAGAGGATTGTGCTGCTTTGAGTTCAAAAGCGGAAAATATGTTGAGCCGAGATGTTTATGAGTTGTGGCATAGATGATTGGGCCACTTGCATCATGGGGCTTTGAAGATATTGCAACAAATCTCCACCGGTCTTCCCAAAGGTACGCTTGAGAAAGTTGATACATGCAAGGGTTGTACTTTGGGAAAATACACCAAGTCTTCATTTGGAGGCAAAGACAGTTGAGCATAGTCTATTATGGAGAGAGTCCATTCAAATGTGTGTTGACCATTCTCAAAAACATCCATGGCCAAACAAAAGTATTATGTTATATTTGTTGCTGACTAATCTCGTAAATGCTGGGTATTTTTTATGTAGAAAAATGATCAAACTTTCACACAGTTTTGTGAGTTCAAAGCATTGGTAGAGAAAGAGTCTAGCAAGAAGGTTAAATCTCTACAGAGTGATAACAGTGGTGAGTATGTCTCCAATGATTTTAAGAACTTCTTTATAGCGGAACGGATTAAATGGGATTTTACGACACCCCATAACCCTCAATAGAATGGATTTTCTGAGAGGAAGAACATGTGCATAGTATGGGAAACAAGGGCGATGTTGCATGATCAAGGCCTACCACTACACTTGTGGGCTAATGCATGCAACACAATGGTTTATGTTCAGAATTGTAGCCCACATCAGACACTTGAGATGAAGACACCAGAGGAGGGTTATTTCGGTAAGAGACCAGATGTTGATCACTTCAAGATTTTTGGGTCATCAGTTTATTTCCATGTGACCAAAGATGCCTAGAAGAAGCTTGAGCCAACAACATAGTTGGATATTTTTGTGGGGTACATTGATACACCCCACAACTATTAGGTGTACATATCAACTAGTGGGATGAAAGTGGTTCACAAGGATATTAGGTTCGATGAGGAGAAGGCCATGCGAGTATCCCTTGAGAGGGAGCTTGAGCTACATGCGGATGAGGAGCTTTTAGCTCCTAAGGTTGAGGGGCCTCAGATTGTTGTGGAGCAACCACATGCAGAGGTTCAAAAAGTGGAGACATCCACTCAGGTAGAGTATTCCAGAGAGGGAAGAAAGCGCACTAGAGAGGCTGACAGATTATTGGATGATGCACGGGAGAATGTGGGAGCACCCTCTTCTTAGTGCAGGCACAAGAGGTCACCAAAGAGGTACACTTGATACATGGCACTTATGCGTGCATGTGCCGTGACAAAGCCATCTTCATTTCAGGAAACATTGCAGTAGCTGGTTTGGGTTGATGCAACAATGGAGGAGTATGACTCCATAGTTCGAAAAAATGTTTGTGATGTGGTCCTAAGACTGGAGGACAAGTCAATTGTGAGCTCCCATTAGCTTTATAAGGTAAAGTAAGTTGCAGATGGTAGATTGGAGAATCATAAGGCTAGATTTGTGGCCCGTGGCTTTTCACAGGTAGAGGGGATTGACTATGATGAGACCTTTGCTTCTATTGCAAGGTAGTCGTCAATCAGATCTATTTTGGCACTATTAGCACATATTGGTTGGAAGATCCATCAGTTGGATGTGATGACTACCTTTCTCAATGGCATGATTGAGGAAGAGGTGTACATAGAGCAACCTGAAGGTTTTGAAACCTTGGACCATGATCCGCATGTGTGTCGACTCAAGAGACCGTTGTATGGGCTGAAGCAAGCACCCGTGCTTGGTACACCAGGATAAATATCTACTTCACTGGGTTGGGATTCATGAAGAGTGAAGCAAATGTGAACCTATATCACATAGTGGTGGAAGGTAAGATGTTGATCATTGTACTTTATGTAGATGATCTCACACTAACAAGTGATGAGAAGCTCATCAAATCTTGCAAGGAGGACCTTGCAAGAGAGTTCGAGATGAAGGACATGGGGCTCATGCATTACTTTATTGGCATGGAGGTATGGCAAAGAGATGGGGAGTTGCTTGTATCTCAGGGCAAGTATTCCAATGAGATACTCATGAGATTCCACATAGAGAGTAGTAAACCCATGGAGACTGTAGTCAGTAACAGAAGGAAGGATGATGCTACTTCAGGGGAAGTAGTGGAAGCGATTGTTTATAGGTAGCTTGTGGGTTCACTTATGTACTTGGTGAACACACGACTGGATATGTGTTATGTAATTAACCAACTTAGTCAAGTGATGGTTAGGCCTAACAAGCTGTATTGGAAGGCGATAAAGCATGTATTGAGATACCTCAGAGGCACTACTCAGTTTGGGTTATGGTACAAACGAACAGAGGGAGTGAAGCTTCAAGGCTTCACTGATGTAGATTGGGCAAGGAGTCCATCCGACAAGAAGAGTACATCATAAGGGATCTTCAGTATTGGGTCAGTGACAGTTTCTTGGTACAACAGGAAACATAGATCGGTTACACTCAGTTTGGCAGAGGTAGAGTACATGGTTGCAAGTTAGGAAACATGTGAGGCTATCTGGATGAGGAAGATCCTAGTTGGTTTGTTTGGTTAGTAGATGGATCCGAAAATGATTTATTGTGATAATCAAAGTTGTATCCATTAGGGGAATTTTGATGTCTAAAATGGGCCTCCTAAGAAAAATTTACAACCAAAATAAACTTTATAAGAACCAATAGGATTCAAGATGATGATGTCAACCATGGGGGATGATTCACCATTTTTGGAGTAAAAAAGTAAAAATATTAAAAATAATAAAACTACTTTTCTACTCATATTTTGAACTTATCTCCTTAAGTTTTTACTCAAATTTCGAGTGGGATTACTCGTTGGATGCATAATTTAATTAATCATCCAAGGAGTACCCATGCTGCATACTTTTGATGGACCCTGCTACACGAAAAATGAGAAATACATGAAAAATGTGATTGCAATCACGCTTTTCATGTATTTCTCATTTTTTGTGTAGTAGGGTCCATCAAAAGTATGCAACATGGGTACTCCTTGGATGAGGAATCAAAAGTTTCATCCAATGAGTGTTTCCACTCAAAATTTGAGTAAACACGTAGGGAGATAAGTTGAAAATACGAGTTGAAAAACTAATTTTTCCTTTTTTCCCTATAAAATTTGATGATGTAATCTAATCTTATTTTATTATTTCCACTATTATTTTATAACTTCCTTAGGAGGCAAATTTTAGACCTCAAAAATCCCCTAATGAAACTCTCTGAAAATCCAGTCTTTCATGATTGGTCCAAGCATATTGATATCCGGTATCATCATCTCATAGATTGTGTATTGAGGCAGATCATGTTGTTAGATTACATTACCACAGAGGAGTAATATGTTGACATCTTCACAAAGGCATTGTCAAGATGTAAATTCGAGTTTCATAGAGACAAGATTGGGGTAGTTGATAATCCCTTTCTTGTTGAGAAGGAGTGTTGAGAAATGGCAACAAGAAATTCCAGTTTAATTTTTCCTTGAATTAAACTATGAATTAAATTTGAATTATATTCTCATAGCAACTTAAAATAGTTAAATTAAGTTTATTATACTTAACTTAGGAAATTCAAGTTGGAAGTATTTTGGAATTCATGTATATGTTCTCCCTACTTTGTAGGAGTCTAGTGTGAGTTAATTGTGAGTTGTAAAATAGAAGACTCAGTTTCATGAGTCAGTTCAGTTAAATTAGTTCTCAAACTGATTGAGAGAAGTAATAGTGAGTTAACAGTCAATGGTGATGCTAATGAACTCCACCAATGCTACTATAGTTAACTGAATATTTACTCATCATAAACTCATGTATGTCAATTCTGAGAAAGACCCAGTTGAGACTAGAGTGTAGGGTTAATGTACTATTTGTTTTAGATTTTTCTAAGTTGCACTGATAGTGCATGCATTCAAGAACTGATCCTTGATGGATTGCACTATTTTTAGAGGCGTTATTTCCCTTTAAATACAAGTTATCCTTCATAGGAATTACACATTGGAATAGAGGCTTGGAGAGCTTGTGAAGAGGCTAAGATTTAGCCTTGAGATTTCTTATGAGTTGGAGATTGAATTTGTTGAGTACTGGGATTGTTCTAGAGAGAAAAAGCATTGTAATTTCATCTTGATTTTTTGGATTAATACAAAATAGATAGTGGGGTTTTGAGTTGTGGCTTTCCTCAAATATTTATTATGTTATGTGGCTTTGATTCTCTTCCTATATTTATTATTGTTTTCTCAATGTTTATGGGCTTCCATTGTAAAGAGTACAAGTAGATTCTTGTCTCCTGCTTTAGCAAATTGCATTAGGTTGTGAATCTACAAGATTTTCTACATGTCCATGCCTTGAATCTTAGATTACAAAGGATCCTTCTATATTGGATGGCTGCGCCCATGCCATGGATCCTTTCATATAGTCCTCATTATCCGGATGGATGTGTCCATACCATGGATTCATGTTTTGATATCAGATATGTATATGTATATGCGTCCTTGATTTGTAGGTCTCCTGATAGTGTTTTTCATCATCCTTGCAAAATCTCGTAAAGCATCTCAACCATCACTCCCTGTTCTACCTTCATGCTTTAGGGGGCATCTGTTACACAGTATTTTGTCACACCTCCTACACTTCCTCGTGACATACCCCAAAGTGTCCAAAACATGACCATTATGTAGTGTACTCATTCAGATATGCGGTCCAGAACCTTCCTAAGACTTTGGCTGGAAAATGCCTTGAGCTTTGCCTGAAGGAAATAATTCTTAAACCCTAATTTGAGAACCATCTCTCTTATGAGGCTTAAAACAACAATGATCATATTTTGCACTCTACTCTACCCATGATGGCATTGCTCTGTTTTCTTGTATACCCACGATGATCCCAAAAAGGACATTTCCCCAAAGAGGATGAGAAGCTTCATGATCTAGAAGCTTCCAAAGTGGTAGGTTGGAGGTTGTTCGACGTAGATGAGGTCGAATTCTCCCAACTTGGTCTCTTGGTCTTACCCTTATGAGCTACCTCCTTGAGATGAGGAACTAATCCTATCTTTGGAGAGATCCTAACTCCCTTTCCTAGCCTATATATTCATCCTCTCCCATTCCCAAATGGTTTCTAGTTAGAGATTGGTTGGTCTTTTCCTATTTGCACCCTTATGCTAAGATTGTGCCTATATGCTATTCATTTTTCTTGGAGAAGGAGTGCTTGGAGAGCTCAGCTTGGACTTGGATATTCATTCAAGGAGATCCTATCAACATTAAGGCTTGGTTGTATGCTTCCCCTTATTTTCTATTAATATAAAACTACTGGTTCATTTTCCCTAAATGAGTATGCTCATGTATCATTTAGCTTAACACTCCTTGATAAGTTAAGTAGGTTTCTTTTGAATATGTTATTTGTATTTGCATGCCTTGTTGTGTCTTGATCTCTTGCATAGGTGCATAAACACTAAGAGTAGCAAGAACAAGCCCATGATACAAGCAGTTGATGGTCCTCAACAAAGAAGATCCGAATAGCATCAAAACGAGGTAGGCCATACCCTTCATTCTTCTTTTCAGTTGTAACCTAGGAAGATGTCTAGTTGATTGTCACTTCAGTTGCTAGACCCACTCATTGGGCTAGAAGGATCATCTCTGTCCATAGAGAGGAATAATCTTGACAACACTCGTATAGCCAATGAGTTAGGAAAATATGGTTAGGGATCATAGCACTACCGATGGACGCATCATGTACTCATGTACTCCCTATGACTAGGATGCATGGTGTTCAACAACTTGATCTGGTATCAAGGACTGAATTTTATTAGTGGAGAGTGGTATGATATTATGAATCACTATCGATCACTTCTTCTTCATTATTTCTTCATGGTTCAGCAGAGCAGAGCATAGCAGGGTAGTGATGACAGGGATGGCATAGGATGGCATGATGATGGCAAATGGATTGGCAAGTGGAATTCTCCCTAGTTGAGAGGGAGTGTTAAAAGTGGCCACTAGGGCCAAATTCCACCTTAGAACAACTCATATGATGGAGGTGACTATTTCATTGGATTCCTCTTTTTGATAGGTCTAATTTTGATATAAAGATCATCTCATTCTGACAAGAAGAAATTGAATTTCGAATTTATTCTCTCTCATGCACAAATTGTCAAGGTTAGCCTTAATGAAATGTAGGTTCATAAGCCCAACAAATGTGTCTCCTCGCCCTCAAAAATGTGTATAAATAGGAGTGATCTCTCTCCTCATTTTGAAATCACTCATCTCATCACATATTTTTCTCTCTCTTCTCTTGATTAGTTCATACAACTTGGAGGCAACCTTCTATACTTCGCACATGTGAAAGGAGGATGAATTTCTGGGTTTGTTTGCTATCCAAATTTTAGAAAAACAGGGTAGCGTTGACCAGGGTTCCTTTGACCAATGTTGACTACATTTTCTTGGGAAAAATTTTGATTTTTTGAGGCCACACTCATTGGCAGAAAAAGCAAGGTGATTGGGATAGTTTGACCGATTTGATTTTAGCATTGACTTCAAATTTGAATGCAGAATTTACAATAGTGTTTTCTGTTTCCTTTGACTAGTTTGACCGAACTATTTTGGGATGTGTTTGACCCTCTTGGAAGGCCGAATTTATCTGTTGTTGACTGAGATTCTTGGAGGACATTTTGGAGCTGCTTTGATCACTGTTGACTTTTTGGTTAGGGCTGTAGTTGGCTGTTGATTTGACAGGACTATTTTGGGCATGTTAATTTGATATTTGTACTCTCTCTCTCTCTCTCTCTCTATTGAACTATTGAAGAATGAAAAGAAGAATTGATCAAAGGGTTTCCCCACATTGGGGTTTTTCCCTAGCATCTACGACATCTTGTGTCCTCTTGCCTTGGCTTATCTTCTGCACATATTTTTATGTTCTATTTGCATTTAATGTCAATGTGTTTAAGTTAATGTGATTGCGACTAAATATAATTGGAGATTATCATTGGGATAATAAGGAACATTAAATTAAATTGTGCTAAAGCATAGAACATACCATTTTTATCTAAAATTAACACTTTTCGAAAAGGCTCAATGTCTTTGCTTAGGGTTCTTGCAAGACATCATTCTAATTATTAAACAAATTTCGACACAACGTTTGATACAAGTATGCATTATCAAATCATTGATGGTGTTGGATGCCGCCAACATTGTAAGGGGATCTCCCCGATGTGAAGTCCCAATTAGACATCACATTATTTGGTGTAGGAGTCCCATTCAGTCATACGGTTCAGTCACTGTTGGAATGGTTTCAAGATCACAACACCTCTTTGGGGAAGAAAGTATGTGAGCTTTGTGAGACACCCAATGAAAGGTGCATGAGGGAACATCCAAGATTGGTAGGGAAGACAAGCCATCAGTTCGAAAATTAATAGTACTATCCTAAAAGGGGACCCAGGAAGGAAGAGAAAGACTTGTTGAATACCTGGAGATTAGTCCACATAATAAACAACAACCATTAAAGCATAACAATACTCATTCAATACCAACCATAGTGTTGTCGGGAAAACTATTGTCCATTCAGAGCTGCTATTTCCACTAAGACGGGTAGCTATCTTAGAAACAAACAAACTAAAATTACTTGTGTTTTCCTTTACGAGAAATAGATGAGAGAGAAGCAGAGAGTACCAACCTTGGTCTTCCGCTTGGTTCCTTGCTTGTTTCTTCTCCCCTTTGACAGACCTTTGCCACTCCTTCCTCGCTTGTCCCGCTTCAAAGAATACCTGTAGAGTCAAAGCAGCATAATACCATCAAAGAATAGAGATCTATAATCATAAACAATATAGGATCATATATATATTGACCATACTAATGCATGTATCAATTCAAGATTCAAAGACATACAAGAATATGGAGGAAAACTCAAATAGCTTTATTGATAGAAGTAGTAGAAGAGAGGATTACAACCCATTGATCTGACCCAGCACCATCCTCCTAGCATGAAAGCCCTTCTTCACCTCATGAAAAGCTAGATCACCCAACACTATGATGTTCCACAAAGAAACCAACAACACTTCCTTACAAGATGCAAAATTCCAGCCTTTGGATCTCTAGGATGAAGGATCCATATATAGATGTTTGAAGGTGGGTGAGTCAGCTTTTGGGTTTTTGATTAGTGTCATTTCTCTGATAGTTCTCAGTTCCACTTGGAGATTTCATGATCTCTTACTCATCCCTGGGAGAATTCAGAGAGGTAAGTGTCAGAGGAGAAGTTTCTGCAAGATTCCATGATCATCCACCTTGCAAACTGTCTCTGCCATTTGTCTACTCTCACCCATCACAACCCATAGAAGGGATTTTTATTATGCATCACAACCCCCATGTGCATTAGGTGGGATGCATCGCACTTTGACCATGGAGTAGGTGAGATGGTCTAGTTTTGACCAGTTCTGAGCAGTTTTTCATGGAGAACTTCTGGGATATGATGTAATCAGTTGTCCTTGTTCCTTTAGGGTATGAAACAACACTTTTAGGGACTTATAAGCCCTTGGTTTTTGGACATATAGGATTCGGGTTGCAGTGCCCAAATATGTCTATAACACATAGTTAAGCAACAAATTAGTTCATTCACTTAGTATGTAATTACAACAACATATACCATACACATAACCAGAATAGTCCAACTATATCTACGATACATGTATGAAGAATTTCTAACTCATCAAGCTTCTGATTAAGAGTGAAAGGTCCCAAATACATTGTTACATGAATGAAACACTATATCCAATAGTGGAACATGAAGCCACAACTTGCTTATCCAAAGAATGATCTATCTCCTATTCTATACAAGAGAAGCCAAGAAAGACTCCAAGACTCCAAGCCCTTAGGCTGAGTAATGAGGAGCTATTTATAAAAATAACAATGACCTATGAGCTTCCTCATGAATCTTTGACTTCTATGACTATTCATATTATATTTATGACTTATTACATTCCATATGTGTTTATTCACATTCCACATGTGCCCTTTGGATTTCATTACATATCATTTATTACATGAGACAAATTACATATGAGATGGTGGCCTAATAAGACACAAATGATAATAGGACAAATGCTCATATAATGGATGAATCATTTGCTTCCTCATGGAGCTCGTTTGTAATGTAAGTGTGCCATACCTTGAACTCCATTAAGATGGCTTTGACCCGAACTGGCAAGTCCCCTATATATCGCATCTTCACCTCTAGTCCCTCCTTGAGTGTGTTCTTGGAGCTTGACTGTACATTATTCCACAACCATGAAAATTTCATATGAGATTTGATTAGTGTGAAGGCATACTGCAAAAAAATTTCTTTGGTGACCTCCAAGCCTTCCTGTTCTATTACCTACTTGATCTGTTCAATATATTTCCCAATATCCTGGAAGATGATTTCTCTGCCTATGATCACTTTAAGTGTTCCTATTGCGGGCATCCCATGCTTATGTGTTAGAGACTCAAAACCATTATGCAGTGGGTTATAGGAAACAATAGTATTAACTGTTATCTAGGTAAATCCTCTCCGTGGACAGAGATGATCCCTCTAGCCCAATGAGTGGGACTAGTAACCTATATGACAATCTACAATACACTTTCCTAAATTACAATTGAAATGAGAGAAGAGAAAGGGGACCTGCCTCATTCTAATGCTATAACACACTCCTTTATTGAGGATCTTGATTGCTTGATCCTCATGCTTAGCTCTACTACTCACAACGTTTGAATACCTGTACAAGAGATCAAAGGCATAATAAAGCATACCAGTGTAACAAGCATAATCTAAAGTAATCCACTTAACAAATGAAAGAGCATTAAGGTAAATTATGCATTAACACAAAGATTTATGAAAAGTGAATCAACAGTTTGTTAGGACCCTACATTGTCCCTTTTTGATCATATATTTTGCTATTATGTCATCCTTTTCCAACCCATATTTAAAGTCCATGTTATTACTTTAATCCATTTTTCCGAAGGTATACAATACTTCTTCTCTTACTATACATTTAATTTATTTTACATATAATTACATTACCTTCATAGTTAATCGTTGATCGGATAGTTGCTGAAATAGTTTATCATTGCAGTCTACGTTGCTGAAATAGCCTGAAGACTGCAAGGTTATCATTACAGTTTATGTTGCTGAAACAGTTAGAACAATGCACAAATCCTGTTGTTGAAACAACCCGTGATTTGCATTCTAGATTTGGCAGCAACAAAAGGAGATCATCGAAGGAGCTGTTACACTGGCCGTAACAACTACATTCCAAAGTTAGCATTGCCATAACCATTGTAACATCATTTTGTTAAAGGAAGAACTGATTACCCTATTTTGACATATCGGGTTAAAGATAGGATTTATAATGTAATCAATTGTAATATATGTCTCCTCTTAAAAAAAAAAAACATGAGACATCTACATTAGAGGGACTATAGACAGACTGCAGGAAGGTCTAGCTGAAGGAAAAGAACTGGAATCTTTTGTAATATGATACATTGACAGATGAATAAAATATTGTTCTGAGCATTCCTTTCTAGTTCCTTTTTCTGGGGAATCTTGTGAGAAGGACAGGGCCCACCTTCATCACAAGATTCACCCATTACATTCTTGTAGTGTGTTAAGAGTACTTTCTATTCATACCTACTTAAGTTATGTTTATTGAATATTGCTTATGTGTTATCGCTGAAACTCTGCATTACTTTTCTGAATTCATTCACAGTTAATCGGTGAGTGCTTTAATTAGTAATTGAGTTTACAGAGTGAGTTTGTGAAGCATAGTAATCAGAAATAGATGTTGAAGATTCTTGCTTGGGGAATAGGGTCTTGTTCTCTGTTACAACATAACTAGTCCCTTCCTTTGCAGATTGATTTCTTTTACTAGATTGTTCTTTTTAATGTAATCAAGGATTCTTTGATAATTGTCTGCGATAGATTGTTTTTGCTATAACTTAGAGTAGAGCTTCAGTTTGCTTTAGGCGAGGTGTGATTAGTATATTTATTACTACAATTTTTACTGCTTTTGAGATTGAGCACATACAGTGTGTAGTTGCCTTTGAAATAAATAGACTTCCCTGGGTTGACAATTCATGTAGCACTTAGTTGTTTGAATTAATAAGCAATTAAAGTGACCAACATTTTGGTGCCATTGCCAAGGAAGGCAATCATAGATTTCAGAAGCATTAATGTTTTTCTTTTAGATGTGTAGAATGAATGAGAGGACACAACAAAACTAACCCTACAGGTGGCAAGTGCAAAGGAAGAGGAGGAAGAAAGACCTATATTGATGAGAGTATATCAAAAGCTGAAATTTCTCAGAGGTTAAGCTCTCAAAAGTCAAAGACTCAGCATTCTCTTCAAAAAAACTACAAAATGGAGGAAGTTGTGTGCCCTGAAAAGGTTGAAGAAACAATAGAAGATATTGAGGAACCAGTAGAAGACATTGAGGAACCAATTGAAGACATTAAGGAGCCAACAGAAAACATTGAAGACCAGGCAAGGGCAACAGGAGAACAACCAATGGAAGGGAACAATGAAGGACTCTTTGGTGGAGGATAGGTAGGAGGAGAAGGAAGAGATGAGAATTCTTTCTCCACCTTGGGATTTCCTATTAGGGATCTTCCCATAGGGGCAACTCCCATGAAGAATATCCCACTTTCAGCCTTACCTAACTTCCATGGTTTATCTTCTGAAGATCCTGATGAGTTTCTTTTTGAGTTTGATATATTGTGTAGAAGTTATGATTATGTTACTAATGCTTAGAAATTGAAGCTATTTCCAACAACACTAAAAGGAAATGCACTAAGCTGGTTTATGAGTCTGGGAGGCCATGTAATCACAACATGGGAACAAATGAAGCATAAGTTTTTGACCAAATATCAAGACTACTGCTGGATGAGAGAAAAAAGGGAGGAACTATTTAAGATGGTACAAAAGGAGGATGAAAATCTAGAGGACTTTGTGAAAAGACTACAATACAATCTACAGAGATCCAATCATCTCGATGTAAATAAAGATATTCTTAAAACAATATTATTGAAAGGGGCAAGGGATGATTGTTTAGACATGCTAAATATGCTTGGTAAAGGGAACATATCTAAAGGATCATATGATGAAATTGTTAACCTCTACAAAAGATGTTCAAGAGGAGCTGCAAGGAATATATTAAATAGTAGGGATAACACATATTCAAGAGTCCAAAAATCAGCCAGTGGAGGAGCAACAAGAGCTTAAATAGGTAATTTACTTAAGGAATTCAAAACTGAAATGTTAAGTTATTTTTCTTCATAGATTGACACCTTACAGGTTAAGAAGAAACAAGCAGAAGCAGAAGCTTCTTTGGCTATCTTCTATCCCAAATGCAAAGATAAACATCCACTAAGGGAATGCCCATTGGAAAAAGTACCAATTTGCACCCTTTGTGAGAAGGATCATGAAACACAACAATGCCCTTCTTTACCAAGAAAAAAAGTTGCATTGCAACCAACCGAAGAGGAAGCTGAAGCAGTTTATTTGCTGACACAGAGAAGGCAATGGCAACCACGAGGACAAGGTATGAAATCTAATATGCCATTTACATCTTCTAATCGTTGGAATAATTATCCTTCTTTTAATCAAACAAACTACCCGCCCTTTAACCAGATGCAATACCCACCCTTCAATCAAATGAATTACCCACCCATGTAGCAAACACACCCTCCCTTTGTAGACCCTGCAATGTGGAATCCTTGGCCTCCACAATGAAAATCTTACTTTAATCAGTGGAACCCAAATTGGAGAGCTCAACAAATCCCATTTCCAAATCAATTTTGTCACTTTCAACAACCACTCCCTCTACCATCAAGTGCTCCACCAAATAATCAGATGATGAGACCCCAGCTGCCTGTACAACCAAACCCTAACCCTAATAATAAAGTTGTGCAAGTCATTGATATTCAGAATCAACCTATATCTCATGTTTTCCCTATGCAATGTAATGATATTCATTTACGATATGGGAAAATAGTTGAACCTATTATTGATGATATTACCTCTTTTGATTCTGACAAAGAAGAGATGGAGAAAAATAATTTACCTAATAAGGGTGCTAAAACAACAGAGCCACCATTCCCTGAGCATTTAGCTTTGACTAAGACACCTGAGCCGCTTGCTTTTAATCTTTTAGGGGAATTATAAAATCTTTATGTTAAAATTCCACGCTTACAAGCACTCAAAGATGTACCAATTTATGTTAGAACTATGAGAGATATTTGTATTAAGAAACCTGGTAGGAAAGCTAAAGGTCCCCTTACAGTTCATGTTATGGGTGATATATTTGCTTTAATGTCCGGAAAAGCTCTTCCTGTTAAATATGGTGATCTCGGCCATCGTACGGTTACAATACAAATTGGAAAAACTATTATTTCACGAGTTCTAGTAGATTTAGGTGCTGCTATAAATATTATGACTCTTGAAACTTCACAATTGTTACAGCTGAAGAATGTGATCAGAGAGACACCAACCATCCTGGAGTTAGCTGACCACTCTACAATAAAACTGGAAGGAGTCATTGAAGACCTAATCATTTCAGTTGAATCCTGGAATTACCCAGCTGACTTTGTGGTATTGCAGACTAAAACAAAGTTGGGGGAACATCCTATGATTTTGGGAAGACCTTGGCTGGCCATAGCCGATGCCTTTATCAGCGGTAGATCAAGTTCAATGACAATTTCTAATGGATGTGAAACCAAGCATTTTACTCTTTATCCTTGTGCCACACCTATGATTAATAATGATAATTCTATATGGTTGGATTATGATAACAATGCTACTCAACCCATTTTGACTATTAGACAAGCTTTAAATCTTAAAGATACCACGAAGGATGAAGTAATTAGTAATTTTATTTCTGAACCCTCCTCGGTCACTTCTAAAACATATAATCAATTGACTGCAATTTTGGAATCTGAAACCCGGGAAAAGCTTAAATCTGAAAATATACCTCAAACATAAACTGCTATCTCTTCTAAAAGCATAACAGTAGAAATCGAACCTAGCAAAACATTGAACATAAACCCCAATTTAACATATGTTGAAACACAACAAATAATGAAGTTACTTCGTGAAATTAAGGAAGCATTCGCATGGGACTATACAGATATGGAGGGAATCTCTCCTAAATTATGTACTCATCACATCTATATCAAGGAAGGATGCCGACCAATCTGTCAACCCTAGTGGTGAATGAATCCCAATTTGAGGGAAATTGTTAAAGAAGAACTTCAAAAATTTCTTAATGCAGGGTTTATATACCCCATATCTAACAGTGAATGGGTTTCTCCATTGGTGATAGTACCTAAGAAAAACAGGAAATGGAGAGTGTGTGTAGATTATAGAGCCTTAAACAAAGCCACTCAAAAAGATCACTTCCCCTTGCCATTCATTGACCAGGTGTTAGATAGTCTGTCAGGGAAGAAATTCTTTTCCTTTTTAGATGGTTTTAGTGGATATAACCAAATCAAAATTTCACCCCAAGGCCAAGACAAGACCACCTTTACTAGTCCCTGGGAAACTTTTGCTTATAGATTTCTCCCATTTGGACTATGTAATGCTGCAACAACTTTTCAAAGAGAAGTGATAGGAATCTTTTCTGATATGCTTAATGACTCTATGGAGATATTTATGGATGACTTTACCTCTTATGGTGTGACTTTTGAAGATGCATTACAAAACCTTGTACTTAAACATTGTGTACAAGCTCACCTTTCCCTAAGTACTGAAAAATGTCATATGATGATGAATGAAGGAATTGTACTTGGACACTTTATTTCATCTCAAGGGATTCAAGTAGATCCAACCAAAGTATAGGTAATTTAGACCCTGCTTATCCCTAGAACACAAACTGATGTGAGAAGTTTTTTAGGACATGCTAGATACTACATGAGATTTATCAATTTTTTTTCTAAAATAGCTTCTCCTTTGTTTGTGTTACTTATGAAAATGCTGAATTCAAGTGGACTGATGTTTGCCAGAAAGCATTTGATGAACTCAAGCATAAGTTATCTACAACTCCTATTCTAAGGGGACTTGATTGGGCACTTCCCTTTCATATATCCTCTGATGCTTCAGATACTACAATTGGAGCTGTCTTGGGACAAGAGGAAAACCATCTTCCTTATGTTATCTATTTCATTAGTAAGAATATGACCCCTGCTAAGCTTAATTACACAGTTACTGAGAAGGAATTTTTAGCAGTCATTTATGCTATTAATAAATTTTGACATTACATTACTAGTTACTCTACTTTTGTTCATACTGACCACTCGGCTATTAAGTATTTAATGAACAAATCTGTCACAAATGCTCGAGTCACTAGGTGGTTACTGTTATTACAAGAGTTTGATATTACAATTGTAGATTGACTAGGTAAAGAAAATGTAGTTGTTGATTTCCTTTCTCGGTTAAAAGTTGATGATAATACTCCAATAGATGATTCCTTTCCTGATGAATATTTATTTGTAGTATCTACTCACTCACCATGGTATGTAGACATTGCCAATTATCTAGTTGCAGGGAAGTTACCATCACACCTATCACATTGAGAGAAAAGAAAGATCATTCAACAAAGTGCTCGGTATAGCTGGATAAGTGGGTGTCTTTTCCATACAGGACTTGATCATGAAATCCAAAGATGCATTAGAGAAGATGAGGTTTATGATATACTGAAGGCTTGTCATGATGGCCCTTGTGGAGGGCATTTTGCTGATAAGAGAATGGCACACAAAATTCTTAGAATGGGTTATTATTGGCCCTTACTCTTCAAGGATGCAAAGAAATATGTTCGGGCCTGCGATAACTGTCAGAGCATGGGTCAACCTAATCAGAGAGATGAAATGCCATTGCATCCCCAGGTAATACTTGAACCCTTTGAAAGATGGGCTCTAGACTTTGTAGGGCCCATTAATCCTCCATCTAATCAAAGATTTTACATATTGGTCTGTAAAGATTATATGACTAAATGGGTGGAAGCTAAGGCACTCATTAGAGTTAATGAAGAATCTGTTTCAACCTTTCTATTTGAAGAAATAGTTCTTAGATTTGGAGTGCCTAGAGAGCTAGTTACAGATGGAGGACCTCCTTTCAATTCTCATGGTTTTAAAGCCACCCTTCAAAAATATCATATTCATCATAAAATGACTACACCTTACCACCCCCACGCCAATGGACAGGTGGAGAGTACAAAGTTATAGTAGCCATTCTAACAAAAACAGTGAAGGAAAATAGGAAGGATTGGTCTCAAAGGCTGCCTGAAGCATTATGGGCTTATAGAACTACCTAGAGAAATACTTCAGGATTTTCTCCCTCTGAATTGGTTTATGGTAAAAGTGTTGTTTTTCCTATGGAATTTGAAATTAAAACCTTAAGAACTACTTTAGCTATTAACCTTGATTTGATTGATGCACAGATAACCAGGTTGCAGTAGCTTCAGGAATTGGATGAAAATGGATTAGATGCCATCCATCAAACAACTATGATCAAAGAACTAGGTGGCATGATAAAACCATCAAGCATAAGTAGTTCCAAAAAGGTAATTGGGCTTAATTGTATGATTCTTGGTTTAATAATTTTCAAGGGAAATTACGAACAAGATGGCTGGGACCTTACGCAATAGATACTGTTTTTCCCAATGGAATAGTAAGGCTCCTAACAATTGATGATTCTAGAACACCATTATTAGTAAATGGGTATCGGCTTTGTCTGTACCAACAACCCATTTCTAAAAGGGATTTTAAAGCCACCTGCATGGCAGATTCACATTATATCTTTTTGGGGGAGCCTGCTGCCCCTCATTGCATTTAATTTCTACATTGTACTTTTTAGCATTAGATTAGATTTCTTAACTAATAATCCCTATCAAGGGTTGGCATGTTACAATTGATTATTTTGCAGATCCCAAATGTAGAAGAGGCTGATTGGAAAAGGACATTCCTAATGCAGGCAGATCTAAGCTTCATTTTGTGAAGCACTGTCATCTCATTTCAATCCATAATTCAATCCCCCATTTCCATCATTTTTCCCCCTTTTCTCTTCCCTATGTTCCCCATTATTCTTTAGCAACATCTTTCCCATTTTTATTATTAATGAAATAAGTATTCTTCAGCAACATTTTCCCTATTTCTCCCACTTACAACAACATTTTTCCTTATTTTCCACATTGCTGAAACACCACCCTCCACCCATTTTCGTGTTGCTGAAACACCATTCTTTACCCATTTTCCTATTGCTGAAACACCAACCTTTACCCATTTTCCAGTTGCTGAAACACCATTTCTTCTCGAAGAATTACCACACACTACTTTTTGTTGTGAGAATCACCTCTTTCATTATTTTTATAACTCTGTTCTTTCATTTCCTTCTCCTATGATTATATAGGTCTTTCATATAATCACCATCATGTTTCAAAACCCTCTTCCATAACTATTGATGATCTATTATCAATGTACACTATATTTTCTGAATATGTATCAAAGGTAAACATGAGGTATGTAATTATTATGTGTAAATATTATTAAACTATAGTTAAATGAGAAGATTATGTCATTATTACCACAATCCCCATACATTTAAAGTCATTATTTCAGCTGTAGTTGGGGGGAATACCAAAATTATACGCCATCATTTCACAACAAGCCAATTACCGTCGTTTTTTACCCACGATCACGTCTTATCACCCCACCTCTGTGTTGTTATTCCATGTTCTCATTTGCAAAATTTACTCTATCCATAGTGTGGTAACTCGGTTTGTGACTGTGCATTGTAATGAAGTTGGTTAACTATGGGAGGACCTGCTATTCAACATGAACCCGACTTGATAGCTCTACTAGAATTACACCCAGAAGTGTATCAAATTTTTTAGTGGGTAGGCTGGGTAGACTATTTTCAGAACCTTCATGGATTTGATCCACAACAAGTCCTTGAATTTGCACGTAATTTATGGGATGGCTACTCTACTATCCAAGGACTTTGAATTCCGGTATCAAAGTATGATATAACACAGGTTTCAAGTCTACCGGTCACTAGCACTCGATGGTTTACTCGTAAACACATCATTCTCAATGCATAGTAGGACTTTCTTCTGCCAGGAGAGCAGGTGGAGCCCAAAGGCCAGGGTGTCTGACTTCATTCATTATCGCCTCCATGGTCGACGGTTGCTAAATTCATCAAGCATTATCTCACCTGCGAAGGTCGCTACCAAGTAGTCTATCAACATGATTTTCTCTTGTTAAATCATTTGAGACATGGTCGACTGTTGAATATGCTATATTATTTACTTGGGTGTCTAAAGAATATGTCACATTACTGTAGATAGGAAAAATTCCCACTCCTTTCCCTCACCCATCTTCATCTTGTCCAGCTATTAATTTAGAGGGGTTTGGCTTGATAGAACCCTCCTGCTCTCAATAACCCAACCCTAGACCCTCAAGAAGCTGCTGAAATTCCTCAAGCAGCAGCTGAAATTCCTCAAGAAGCTACTGAAATTCCTCAAGCAGCAGTGGAAATTCCCCAAGAAGCCGCTGAAATTCCTGAAATTCCTCAACAAGCTCTTGAAATCACTCAGCAAGCTGAAAATATTTCCAAACAGCAACCAGGGAGCATTCTTGATCCCCCAAAAATTGCACCAGCAGCATCAGCCAACCCAATTGACCCTTCCACCACATCAAATCCATCCCATAATTTAGTAGAATCATCTAATCCTACTATCCACATTCCTAGTGATGATTCTAAAGATAACCTTCCCATCGATATGCTAAAAATAAAAAGGAAAAATAATATTGCTTCCCTACCAAAAAGACGAATGAGGGCCTCAACTAAAGAAGCTACCATCCCTGATAACCCTTCCCCTCTAAAAAAACCCACTCATAAAAGGAAAATTACTGCTCTCCCTGCCTTTTTACCCCAAAGTCTTATGAGGGCATCAACTGAAGCAGCAACTACTGCTACCATCCTAAATTCCTCACCTATTGGTCTAAAACCCCATACCCCACCATAGTCCCAAGTACTTGAATCTTTACCTATATCACCCTCGGGCACTGAAACATAAGGACTAGATGCCCAGGATTTTGTGACACCATTTCTTTCAGAACAAGTAGCCGTCACAAAAGAACCAGCTACTCATTTAGCAGCTGCCACACAAGAACCATCCGTTGATCCACAAAATTTAGATACCCAAGATGTTGTATAGCGTGTAGCTACCACACAAGAACCAACTACAGATTCAGCAGCTACAACACAAAAACCACCTGCTGATATACAGAACACAAACGACTAGGATGTTGCACAACACATAGCTATTACACAAGAACCAACTACTGATTCAGCAGCTGCCACACAAGAACCACCTATTGATATGAAAAATCTGGATGCTCAGGATGTTGCAAATTATGTAGCTGCTACAGAACAACAAGCTACTCATCCAGTAGCCGCCACACAAGAACTAACTACTGAGACTGTGACTACTACACAAAGCCCAGTCACCCTGGCTTCCCTTCTACAGGAAAACAAGTTTCTAAAATCAAAACTCGAAGCTTATAAGCAGGAATTAATAATGACAAGGGAAGCCTATGAAAAAGAGCTTAATTTGTACACATTAGCTCATGCAGCATCCATATCTGAGAAGAGTACAGAGAAAGACCGGTATAACGAATATATGTGTAGCCAATGCGGTAGCATTTATCATCAAGCTAGTTATAAAATAGTTGAAATTCCACTCCCTGGAACCTCCCATGCATCCACTTCTGCTGCAATGAAAGAGGAACGCCCTGCTGTCACACAAGAACTAGCAGGGCCTTCAAAAGTTTTTGAAAAAGAGGTTGAACCACAAATACCTCGGCCTACTGTGACTGTTAAAACTGAAAGTCCTATACCTCGGTCTACAAAAACTTTGTTTACTAAGACTGAACCTCGGCCTACAAATATTGTTTTTACTCAGATTAGTAGCACTGAAGAAAAAATGGATAAATGGAAGAAAGGATATGTTATGTCGCAAGATAGGATCTTGCAGGAGCATAAATCACTGTGGCAAAATCATATATATTAAAACTGGGAAGCTTTGGAGTAGGTACTCCAACATTCTCATGCTCAGAAGAAGGAGAATAAACAACTAAAAACTAGACTGCTCCTCATGTTTGATTTGGTTCAAATATTATTAGCTACCAGGAAACCATCTTCTAACTACTCTCTTTTTCTTGAAAAACGCTTAGCATTCTTTCCAATAAAGGCAACTAGAGATGGGAGACCTCATGAGGTATCTGGACCTGAACAGTTTGTGAAAACTTTCACAGAAGCATCTACTAGTGAACAACATTTACTTTGTGAATTGTATCTCCATAATGAAGCCATCCCTGAGGATAGGAAGCTCAATCTGAACCCTTTGGTTGGTGATGTTCAAATCAGGGCCTTTGTCTCTTTCCTTACTAATCAGCTCATGTGGTAGAATTCCTTTCTTTTAGCAAGGCATAATGAAGACAATCGTCTTCTGTGGATCCAATCTGAGCCACATAATTCTTCCATTTTTGTTGCTAAATATCGTCAGTTTTTGAAGGAACCAGGAATGGGTGAACACATCAGACAGCTACAAGTAGCAGTGTTAGAAGACTGCCAACATGTTGTTAAAGGTAAGGGAGATCTTGCCTTAAAAGCAAAAAACTTATTCTGGCAATAGTCTTCTAAGGAAAGGTAGGAGTATCATCCCTTCAGTCCTCCCAATGTTGAGGCAGCAATTTCAAGGGTACCTGACTATGTTAAATGTGTTCAACAGTGTGCTAAAAAATGGGTAGGATATCATTTTCATTTCCCTCTTCTATGGATGCCAGCACAAGAGTATAGGGCTCATTATAGGTTGTCTAAAAAGGAAGAAGCAGCAGCATGGCAGATGTTACATAATGTTCATGGCTTCAGAGATCTGGCTGACAGTACCTTCTATAGTTGTTGCCTAAGTAATTTGCACTCCAAGGCCTAATACTCGAACTCGGATTGAGAGTAAAGTTGCATGAGGACATGCAACCCTTTCAGTTGGGGGGGATGTTAGGACCCTATATTGTCCCTTTTTGATCATATATTTTGCTATTATGTCATCCTTTTCCAACCCATATTTATAGTCCATGTTATTACTTTAATCCATTTTTCGAAGGTATACAATATTTATTCTCATTACTATACATTTAATTTATTTTACATATAATTACATTACCTTCATAATTAATCATTGATCAGATAGTTGTTGAAACAGTTTATCATTGTAGTCTACGTTGTTGAAACAACCTGAAGACTGCAGGGTTATCATTACAGTTTATGTTGCTGAAAAAATTAGAACAATGCGCAAATCCTGTTGCTGAAACAGACCGTGATTTTCATTTTAGATTTGGCAGCAACAAAAGGAGATCATCAAAGGAGTTGTTACACTGGCCATAACAACTACATTCCAAAGTCAACATTGCCATAACCATTGTAACAACATTTTGTTAAAGGAAGAACTGATTACCCTATTTCGGCATATTGGGTTAAAGATAGGATTTATAATGTAATCAATTGTAATAGATGTCTCCTTTTAAAAAAAATAGGAGACATCTACATTAGAGGGACTACAAACAAACTACAGGAAGGTCTAGCTGAAGGAAAAGAACTTGAATATTTTGTAATATGATACATTGACATATGAATAAAATATTGTTATGAACATTCCTTTCTAGTTCCTTTTTCTAGGGAATATTGTGAGAAGGACAAGGCCCACGTTCATCACAAGATTCACCCATTACATTCCTGTAGTGTGTTAAGAGTACTTTCTATTCATACTTGGCTAAGTTCTGTTTACTGAATATTGCTTATGCGTTATTGCTGAAACTCTGTTTTTCAATTGATTGTTGCATTACTTTTCTGAATTCAGTCACGGTTAATCGGTGAGTGATTTAATTGGTAATTGAGTTTACAGAGTGAGTTTGTGAAGCATAGTAATCAGAAACAGGTGCTGAAGATTCCTTCTTGGGGAATAGGGTCTTGTTCTCTGTTACAACATAACTAGTCCCTTCCTTTGCAGATTGATTTCTTTTACTAGATTGTTCTTTTTAATGTAATTAAGGATTCTTTGATAATTCTCTGCAATAGATTGTTTTTGCTGTAACTTAGAGTAGAGCTTTAGTTTTCTTAAGGCGAGGTGTGATTAGTATATTTATTATTACAACTTTCACTTCTTTTGAGATTGAGCACATACAGTGTGTAGTTTCCTTTGAAGTTAACAGACTTCCCTGGGTTGACAATTCATGTAGCACTTAGTTGTTTGAATTAATAAGCAATTAAAGTGACCAACACAGTTGTATATATTAATGAATAAAAGAGGAAGCATACAACCAAGCCTTGATATTAATAATCCCTCCTTGAGTGATTTTTGAATTCGAAGCTCAAGCTCTCCAAGCCAAATGAGTATCATGTAGGCACTATGTCAACATGAGGGTGCAAATAATCAGAGATCAACCATTTAGGAATCGGAGAGGTTGAATATATAAGTAGAGAGATGAAGTTAGGATCTCTCCAAAAATAGGTGAAGGCCCTCATCTCAAGGAGGTAGCTCATAGGGATAAGATCAAAGGCAAATATTGGTAGAATTCGACCACATCCACAATGAATAACCTATAGCTCATCGTTCTCGAAGCCTCTAGATCACGAATCTTCTTGTCCTCTTTGGGAAAACATTTCTTTTATGGATCAACATGAGTATCATGATACAAAATGGATCTTGTATACAAAACCTCTAAGTCTAACGTCTTCATTAATTAATAGCGCAAATGAAAGAATGGCGGAAAAACCCAAAAATCCAAAGGAAAGCGGAAATGCAGCAAGAACGCACCAAAGTTGTTGGATCCACGGGATCAACAGATGAGATCAAGTCACATTGGAGAAGCCAGTAGCACATGAAACCTCAGCCTCAAAGAGATTGTGATCAGCGATGACATATAAACTGTTGATCAAGCACGCAGATCAACGGCGAAGTGAGATTTAATCACATCACAATATCGCTGAAGGGAGGACTTACCGCAGGCCAAGGACTCTTGCGATATGCGATTGTGATTATCGCATCACAGATAACTAAAAGGGGAAAGGACCCAAAACATTGCGACGGGCCGACATGAGATATGCCAATATCAATGATCAGCGATCGACAGAGTGGATTGGTGCAACAATGCAGAAGACCCGTGACCCCGCGATATGCAATACACCGATATCGACAATCGGTGATCGGCTATCGGCAGAGGAGGAGGATCAGAGCCATATGAAAGAGCCATGCCTTGCGACATGCGATAAAGGTCGGAACTGATAGGGAATATTGACGCGATTGGATATTATTTGAACTCTGATGGAAAGTGTTTTTCTTGGATTTTATATGTTTTTTGTGTATTTTCCTTTGGAGACCAAAAATGCATTGTTTTAAGGATCTTGCAAGGGGAAGGCCAAACGGCTAGTTCCACCCATGCCCACTAGTATTTCATCCTATTAGCAGCCTTGTGCCCCCAAGCATTTCAACAATGAGTGCATGAACGCTTGACGGGAGCTAGAGAGCCCAAGGAAGAAGGGAAACGATCGGAAGCCAGAGAGGCTGAACAGGGAGACGGACAGACAACGTTGTTAGGCTTAAAAAGCCATCCAATGACAGAACATAGACATTCAAAGGGGAAATAGATTGAGATAGAGAAGAGAGATTGAACAGATGAATAGAGTAACAAGATAGAGGGAGAGTCTGTGCACTCTTTTAGACTTGAGGTTTTCGAGTCGATCCCTGTTTAATGTCACTATTGTGTTGAGACTCTGTTTTGAGCTCACTCTTGTAATAATCTATTCTTGAAGACATAATATAGAGGTCGACACTATTAGCTAGACAAGGAGACGTAGCCAAGAAATCTAGTGAACTCCTTTATTATTTTGGCTATGTTGATGTGTGTTTATGTTATGTTTTCTGATTGTTAATTGTCTATATTATTCGCAATCTTTTCGATCTGTTGCATTAAGTAATATAGGAATTTTCCTACACATGAGTCTGTAATACCTTTTCTTCTTGATTTAGTATCCATTTTTGGATCAAGTGGTATCAGAGCATTTGGTTTTGTTAAGGTTAGACAAGCTTGTGCTGGATTTTGAATGCTAACTAGATTAAAGCTCAGACTAGGAGAAGGAAAACTTGTTGAGGCTAATCCAAAGATTGGAAGAGTCTATTCTCAGAGGAGAATGGCAGAAGAAGCTCCATTGGGATCAAAATCTCAGTTTATAAAAAGTTTTATGACAATTCGAGCTAGAGTGGAAGAGATGTATCTGGAGTTTAAGAAGGGTCGAGGTGAAAGCACTGCAACACTCAAACCAGACAAAGGAGCAGATGAACCTTTTCTAGTTGCCCCTCCAGAAGGAAAAGGGAAAGGGGAAATGCCTCCACCATCTCCTCCATCATCACCTTCATCATCCTCATCATCTTCTTTGAATAACACTAGCTCTTCTAAGAAGAAGAAGAAAACTTCCTTAATCAAATTAGATGTGAAGTTTAATTTGCCAATTTATGATGGAGAACTCAATGTAGAAAAGATAGATAATTGGATAAGACAAATTGATGTATATTTCAGGGTACAAAATGTTGATTCATGAAGGAAGAAGATTCAACTAGCTAGCCTTCAACTTGGAGGAACTGCACTAGTATGGTGGGAAGGCAAGACATAAGTTGATTTGCAAAAACACGGTAAAATCATTTCTACCTGGAATGAATTTGTTTCTGCTATCAAAAAGCAATTCTATCCTTTAGCTTACATGTAATAGGCAATGATGAGTTAGCAAACTCTTCGCCAGTTGAAGGGTCAAAGTGTACAGAGTTATACTCAGGAATTCAGAAAGAGAGCTTTAACTCTAAGTATATCATTTTAAAGCATATTATTCTCATGTTTAATCCCACTAGCTTAGATGATGTATCAATTCAAGCCACAAATCTAGAAGCTAGAGGTAAGAATGTAAACCTAGAGGTTGGGGGAACATCTAAATATTTTGTAAGCAAGAGCAAAGAAAAGAAGAAACTGAAGTGGAAAGAGAGGAAAGAAAACATTGTAAAGAAGGATAAACCTTCATGCACTCATTGCAAGAAAGAAGGACACGATGAGGCACACTGTTGGATTTTGCATCCAGAACGGAAACCTAAGAAGTTCGGTGGTAAGGAGAGGAAGAATGTTGCTGCTATTCAGCAGGACTTGGGATCATATTCAGACGATGAAACAACAGTTATAACCACAGGTATTAAAGGTAATGATTCTGAAGCATCCACAAGTAATTATGCACAATCTGTTGATAATGAAAATAATGAGAGGGAAAGAAATGAGCTTTTTTATATTAGAGTAATTTCCAAGCACAATAAGATTGATATTTTGTTTGATAGTGGATCAAAAGTAAATTTTATTTCTGAAACAATTGTAAAGAAGTTGGGATTGCAAATAAACCTCATGAGAAGCCATATCCATTAGGTTGGGTGTGTGATAAAACAAAGCTACAAGTAACAAGAAAATGTAAACTTAGGTTTGATATTGGATCAACATTTGTAGATGAGGTTGAGTTAGATATAGTTCCATTGGATATATGTGGTATTGTTTTGGGAAGTCCATACTTGTATGATAGGAAAGTTATTTTTTATAGAGCTGAGAATAACTATCAACTCACTAAAGATGAAATGGAATATATTGTAAGAGCTCATAAACTCAAAGGTAACTATTCTCTCATAAATTCAGGACAGATGAAAAGAATTGTGAATTCAAGTAAGCGGTTTTTACTAATGGTTGTAAAGGCAAAGGATCTTGAAAAATCCAATGCATTTGAGGGATGTGATTCTAAACAGAAATCTAATTTAGTTAAAGTTGTTTTAGAGTATGATGTTCTATTTCAAGAACCAAAAGGTTTGCCACCCAAGCGAGAAATATTACATGATATTTATTTGCAGCAAGATGCTCCATTACCTAACATTGGAATGTACAGGCTATCAGCTTTAGAGAATGCAGAGATAAAGAAGTAGGTACAGGAGTTGCTCGATAAAGGGTTTATATGACCAAGCACATCACCATGTGGACCTCCAATCATGCTGGTGAGAAAGAAAGATGGTTCATGGAGAATGTGCATTGATTATAGAGCACTAAATAAAATAACGATCAAGAATCGTTATCCTCTTCCTCGTATTGATGATTTATTAGATCAATTGAAAGTAGAAAATTACTTTTCTAAGTTAGACTTGTGAAGTGGTTATCATTAGGTCAGAGTTGCAGAACAGGATGCATGGAAGACCACTTTCAAGACAAAGCAAGGACTTTATGAATGGTTGGTTAATGCTCCTGCTACATTTATGAGAGTTATGAATGATGTACTTAGACCATTTATTGATGATTTTTTAATTGTTTATTTAGATGGAATTCTTGTTTTTGGTAAGACATGGGAAGACCATGTAAATCATGTGAAGCAGACTTTGGATGTTTTAAAAAGAGAAAATATCTATGTAAAACTGTCAAAATGTGAATTTGGCAGAACATCTTTAAATTATTTGGGTTATATTGTGGGGGGTGGTGAATTGAAGATAGATCCCTCTAAGGTTGAAGTCATTGTGAATTGGCATAAACCCAAATCTGCTACAGAGGTTAGGAGTTTCCTAGGGGTAGCACAATACTGGAGAAAGTTTATTGCTAACTTTTCTTTGATTGCAGCTCCATTACATGCTTTAACAGGATTGAAATAGGTGTTTAAGTGGGAAGGCAAATAACAAAAAGCCTTCGACACCTTAAAAGAGAAAATCAGTACAACACCAGTACTAGCACTGCCAAATCTTCAACATTTATTTGAGATTGAGACAGATGCCAGTGACTATGCCATGGGAGTAAACCCATATGCTATCATTCTGAGACATTTACTTCTACAGTAGTTAATTATCCCACATATGATAAAGAATTATATGCATTAGTACAAAGTGTGAAAAAGTGGAAACATTACCTAATGCGTAAAGAAACAATCATGCATACAGATCATCAACCACTTCAATATTTGCACTCAAAAACTAAATTGCAGCAATCAAGACATTATAGGTGGATGGGTTTTCTATAGCAATTTCATCTTGTCATCAGATATAATAAGGGCATACACAATAAGGTTGTACACATGTTATCAAGACCAATCATAAATGTTGCATCTATTATACTTAAGCATAACTTAGTAATGCATGAAAGTTACATTGAACAATATGCTCAAGATGTAGATTTTAAAGATGTATATGCAACTTTAAGTCATGGAAAGCAAGTAGAAGAATTGGATTATTATGTAAATGACCAACTCTTATATCATTTGGGAAAGTTATGCATTCCAAAAACTGAAAGAGTTAACATAATTCGAGAAGAACGCACTTCTCTTATATCAGGTCATTTTGGTGTAAGTAAAATAGTTGCACAATTGCAAAGGTTCTGTTATTGGCCAAGAATGCATGAGACAGTTTCTAGATATATCAAAGGGTGTACTATGTGTGCTACAAGGAAGACCAATAATCAGAAACTAGGCTTGTACACTCCACTTCCAATTCCTTCTCGTCCTTGGGAAAGCGTTTCCATGGATTTTTTTGGGGGATTGCAAAAATCTAGGAAAGGTCATGATTATTTGTATGTTGTTGTGGCTAGGTTCAGTAAAATGTGTATTTTGATACCTTGTAACAAGTAGGTTACAACTGAACAAATAGCAAAGTTGTTCTTTCAGAATTTATGGGTTCATTTTGGGTTACCCACTTCTATTGTATCTGATCGAGATTCTCAATTTGTTGGGAAGTTTTGGTCAAATCTATGGGAGTTGATGGACACCAAGTTGAAGAAGAGCACAACATTTCATCCACAAACAAATGGTCAGACAAAAGTGGTCAACAGGACAATGATCTAGTTGCTCAAATTTTATTGCAACAAGCATCCCAAGCTTTGGGATGAGCACTTGTGTTATGTGTAGCATGCTTATAACCATTCCAAGCACTCTTCTACTCAGAGATCTCCTTTTGAGACTTGTTTTAGTTTTATACCAAAGTCTCCCTTGGATTTTGTCTTTGGTAAAGACATAGCAGTTGATGGACATAGTGATGTGGACAAAGAAACCAAGTTCATTGAACAAATCTAGGAAATTCACCAGGTAGTATAGGAACAACTGGAAATAAGTCAAGCCAAGTACAAGGCAAGACATGACAAGCATCGAGTTGAGCATAATTTCCAAGTTAGTGATCAAGTCTGGTTGTACATCAGCAAAGACAGAATGCAAGGTGAAGGTAAGAAGCTAAAACCAATAAGGTATGGACCTTTCAAAATACTTGATAAAATTGGTGAAAATACTTTTCACCTTGATTTTCTAGCTTATATGCAGATCTATTCAATCGTTAATGCAGAACACTTGAGATTGTATGAACCTTCATTGATTGAAGATCTTGAAGAGCAAAGTCAATTGCCTTCTATTGGGGATTTATTGCCTGAGTATCTCAATGAGTTACAAGAGGACACAGTTCTAGACAGGAAGGTAAGAACTACACGTCAAGGGGATGTTGAGTACCTGAGAGTAGGACTCAAAGGTTCAAATCTAAGGAAGGTATGATGGATAGAAATTGGACATGTGAGGGAATTGTATCCTCACTTGATCGATGCCTAAAACCAACTTTTGGTGGTCCAAAAGCTTTTTAGTGGGAAGGCGTGATCCAAAATGGATCTTGTATACAAAACCTCTAAGTCTAATGTCTTCATTAATTAATAGCACAAATGAAAGAATGGTGGAAAAACCCAAAAATCCAAAGGAAAGCAGAAGCACAGTAGGAATGCACCAGAGCCGTTGGATCCACGGGATCAATGGATGAGATCAAATCACATCGAAGAAGCCAAAAGCACATCAAACCTCAGCCTTAAAGAAATTGCGATCAATGATGACATATAAACCGTTAATCAAGCGCGCAGATCAACGGCGAAGCAAGATTGAATCGCATCACAATATCGTCGAAGGGAAGAATTACCGCAGGCTAGGGACTCTTGCGATATGCCATTGCGATTATCACATTGCAGATAACCAGAAGGGGAAAGGACCCAAAACATCGTGGCTGGCCGACATGCGTTATGTCAATATCGGCAATCGACGATCGGCAGAGTGGATTGGTGCAACAATGCAAAAGACCCGCGACCCCGTGATATGCAATATGTCGATATCGGTGATTGGCGATTGTTGGAGGAGGAGGATCACAGCCATATGAAAGAGCTGCGCCTTGCGACATGTGATAAAGGCCGGAACCAATAGGGATTATGGACATGATTGGATATTATTTGAACTCCAATAGAAAGTGTTTTTGTTAGATTTTCTATGTTTTCTGTGTATTTTCCTTTGGAGACCAAAAATGCATTGTTTTAAGGATTTTGTCGGGGGAAGGCCAAACAGCCAGTTCCACCTGTGCCCACCAGTATCTCATCCTATTAGCAGCCATGTGCCCCCGAGCATTTCAACAATGAGTGCATGAACACTCGACGGGAGCTAGAGAGCTCGGAGAAGAAGGGAAACAACTGGAAGCTAGAGTTCCCAAACAGGGAGACGGACAGACAACGTTGTTAGGCTTAAAAAGCCATCCAATGATAAAACAGAGACAATCATAGGGGAAACAGAATGAGATAGAGAAGACAAATTGATACAGACGAATAGAGTAACAAGACAGGGGGAGAATCGGTGCACTCTTTTAGACTCGAGGTTTTCAAGTGGATCCCTGTTTAATGTCACTATTGTGTTGAGACTTTTTTTTGAGCTCACTCTTGTAATAATATATTCTTGAAGACATAATATAGAGGTCAACACTGATAGCTGGACCAGGAGGCATAGCCAGGAAGTTTGGTGAACTCCTTTATTATTTTGGTTGTATTGTTGTGTGCGTCTGTTATGTTTTTTGACTGTTAATTGTCTATATTATTCACAATATTTTTGATCTGTTGCACTAAGTAATATAGGCATTTTCCTGCACATGAGTCTGTAATACCTTTTCTTGTTGATTTATTATCCATTTTCGAATCAATCCAAGTAAAAGGTGTGCTAGTAGCGTGAGGCTAGTATGATGCAACCTGCCATCAACACTAGTTGCCAGTGTCACAGTCGCGCTAGTCCTGAAATTAGGGTTTTAGAGCTTACTTCTTTGGGGAAGGCTCAAGGCATGTTTTCATCAGTGTTTCAAGGAGGATATGTACTGGATATCAGGATGGGTACAATGCATAATTGCCAAGTTTCAGGCACTCTAGTGTATGACACACAAGGAAATGTAGGAGGCGTGACAAAATACTATGTAATAGATGCCCCCTAAAGCATGAAGGAAGAACAGGGAGTGATGGTTGAGATGCTTTACGAGATTTTCACAAGGATGAGAACAAACACTATCAGGAGACCTACAAATCAAGGATGCATATACATATACAAATATGATATCAAAGCATGAATCCATAGTATGGACACAACCATCTAGATAGAAAGAACTATGTGAAAAGATCCACGACATGGGGGAAGCCATCCAAATGAAAAGGATTGTTTGGAGGTCTAAGATCCAAGGTATGATGCAGCCACCCGATATAGAAGGATCATCATCATCATAAATATAAAGTCTCACGGTATGGTCAAAATCATCCATCTAGAAGAAACATGTGTACAATCATGAATAATACATAACTCCGCACAGATTGACTAAGAATAGAAAAAACTTAGGGTCTTGTGCTCCATCCCAACCAGATCAAAAGTACGAATTCTAACACACGAATGAATGTCTTGAATTCAAACATGCTAGAAAATCACCTGATTACTAGCCAATGATGTGGACCGTTAAAAGGCACGAGAGAAACCACCAATAATGACGATGGCCCTCAAGGTACGATAATACAATCTGTGAATGTGAAAATAAAGCTGAAGTTGAACATTCGTTGTATCATCCGATTGAAGGCCAATGATGAAAACTCGTTGTTGGACGCGAAGAAATTTCCATTAAGGCATGAAAGCTCTAAGGTATTGAAAGGGGGTCTCCAAGTGATCTTCCTGGATAATGAGCTGAAGTTGATAGGAAGTGACCCGTCGAAGGAGGGCCATGATGATTGCCCCATCATCGACACAAAACAAGGAATAAAGTGGAATAAATGGGTATGATCCAAGACTATGGCAAAAGGTTAGACAATGTATAGGTAATAAATTGTAGATAGGACTTCAATTGAACATATTGGTGACACGAATTTAGAGTGTGGACTCATTTGACTCAACATAAGACTAAGGGTCATGATGAAGAAACATAATAGTCAGATGAGAGGAAAAATGGGTCACCCAAACCCAGAAAGACAAGTGACTGAGTGAGGATATCCCAAACTAGATACGAGAAATAAATGAGTGTCACGTTCAAGAGAGACATGCTGCCTATACAAGAGATGTTTCACTTTCAATTTTTCCCCACTATTTCTATTGAGTACCCTAATTATTTTGAATCACAAGCTTGAAAGGGATAACATATGCTTTTTGTGTAAGTTCATTCTTCAAAATAATCCATCCTAGTAAGCTTTACGAGTCCTAGGAAGGAGAAACTTGGTCTCAGCATGGTGACACGTCTTCCACCATTTAATTTTTATGACTCTAACGGAAGAATAACTCAGTGTATTTTTCATATTTAGAGAGTTTGAAAATGAAATGAAAAAGAAAAATCCATCATGTCCCTTTTCATAATTTGTCTCTCGAACCTGAAAAGGTAGAAAACAATATTCAAGAGAACCTCTTGACAATGTCGACCAAGGTGTACCTTTTTCATAAATAGTCAATCTCATCCTGAAAAGTGGTAGACATATACAAAGATGACATCAATTCATTTAATTTAACGAGTTTGAAAAGACAAGTACTCATCACTCTTTTCATATTTCAAGAGTTAGAAAAGAGGTTAAAGATGACACCAGGGGGGTTCCTTTTTCATTTATTTTTAATGAGTCTGAAAAGAGATAAAACAAAAACTCATTGAATTAGTCAAAAATGACCACTATAACCACCAAAAAGAGTCTGTAACTACACAAAGACAACCACACATCATTGATATCGAGAAAAAAATACAATATTAGAAAAAATGTGTTGAAAAACTTATAAATAACAAAAATTAAAGGAATTTTTACCATTTCACTTGGATTAAATTGGAGAGTTCATTTTACCCTATTTTCCTTAATTCTTCAAGCAAGTAGTGTGGGAGATCCAGGGCACCATTTCAAAAACCATCAGGTATAGGTAAGAGCTCTTCCTTTTTTTTGCTTTTCATTCTTATTTCATGCCATTTCATAAGATTTTTAGCTGGTTAAGGGGAGGATTTCAATTTCTAAAATCAGGGGCGACCAATGTGAGTCTGCTCATCAGATTCGCACTGAATGCCCCTGAGCCCAAAAGGCTTTCGCACTGATAGCACAAAAACAATTTAGATAGTCTCACTGGATGCAGAGCGGAAAATCAAAAGATAAATCCTCTCTCTTGATCGATTTTTCATGATTTTGTTCTGTGGAAAAGCATCTAATCATTGTTTATGGGTTTTTTGCAAGATATTTCGACAAACATTGTCATTAAATGCAAGGAAAGGACAGAAGGCAGAAGATCATCAAGCTACTCAAATTGTTGAATGTGTCAATTCTTTGAGGCACAGTGGATTACTGAAGTTATTCTGAACCCTAGGACTCATAGCTCAAAATGAGTTCTCACACTATCTGATCAAACTATGGGATTTTGATCGACATATCTTCATCATTGGATATCAAGAACTAGAGCTGGAAGTAGTTAACATCTACTTCATCACTAGATTGTCTAGAAGAGGGGAGAGATTCCAACTCTTTGGAGCCCGTGCTGGAGGTGAGAGCACCAATACCTTAATTAGAAGGCATTGCCTGGGTGCAGAGACAACTATGAGTGGGATGGTGAACATAGCAACCATCGACAATCTTCCCTTGAGGAAAATTCTACACACCATGGCCCGTATAGCTGCGTCACAAGCATTGCATGAGATTCTGAAATCACAATTCCAATACGTAGTGGATTTATTTTCTCCAATAGTGTTCAAGTGGTGTGAGGGATCGTTGGTTAACATGAAGAGATAACTGACCAAAGGCAAGTTGGGAAACTTGAAGCAATTCAGATTTGGATCTATTTTGGTCACTTTCATTTTGGAGCGCGTGCCCCTATTTTGATACCAATGTGTAGAGGTGTATAAACCAGCTCCAAAAGATCTAAGGCTGCTCAGATGGAGTGAGATCATGCCTCGAGGGGGAGGAGGCTAGTGGATGCATTTCCCTTCACCATTCTTTGGTTGGATACGCCAAAAAATGATCGTTATGGATGACTATGCATATGCAAGCATGGATTTTAGAGGAGATCTAGATCTGCCTCTACCACCATGTGAATAGTGGACCGATGCAGGTAAAACTTAATTTTTTTTATTTTTTTTTTCAAGTTTTTTGTTTTTTTGTTTAAAGTGCATCTAAAATTTTACTTGTGATAATTGTGCAAATGTAGGACCAGAAAGGTCTCTTGGCATGTCTCCAATACCACGACGAGTAGCACATCAGATAGAATATGCTCCATATGAGGAAGGAGCAGATCCTATGGTAGAAATGGAACGAAATCTAGAAGTAATTACTCGGGGGATTGTAAAATATGTGACTATAGACGATGTACCACTATGGTACCAAAGGCATACAATAGGAGTGTCTGTGAGACTGCGTCGGTTATTAGACCAAGTGATCAGAGCGGTCTCATGCTATCGCATCATGTGGGCGAATAACCTTTTTTATCGTCGTGTTTTTCTACACTATTGTAGGCTTTGAAAGCCATGTGTCCCAGAACACTTATTTTTTGAGATTTTGATGAACAAAATATGACAAGCTCGATATATATATATATACACATACATGCATGTTTGTATCTTCTACTTATGTGTTCATGTATCATGATGATGTGATCAGTTTTATAAGTTACGCAAATGTCTATCTAAAATAGAATTTGCTAATGCATATGTCAGTGTATTCAAATTTCATGAAATGTGTTGATATGTGATATAATCAAAATTTCTTTCCAGTAGTCGAACACACAGATACCTACGCAAAATTTGTGGATTTCTTATTGAGTAATGATTATTTAATTGTAGCACAACGAGTTGTGAATCTAACTTAGAAACCAAATTTCTAATTCTGAGAGAAACTGCTTCTAATAACAGTTTGATAACTGCATTGCACTCGGAAATATTATTAGTTGTTCGTCTCAGGCATCATGGAAAATTTTAGGGGCTAATGTTCGCCCAGTGGGCTAATTTTCCATGATTTTTCCAAAAAATGATTCGCCAATTTCCAATTTTCATAAAAGATGATTCGCCCAAATTTTAGAATATAAAATTATTTTACCTTAAGAATCGCCAACATTATATAGTGGCTATATGATAAATCATTATAAATTTGAATAATTTTACAAATATATCATTGAAAAATTTATAGTTTGCATATTAGGGATTAGTGAGATTCGCCAATGTTTCTAAACTTCAAGAAAATTTTCCATCCTTAAAATTTTCCTTGTCAGGCATATACCTTGCAAATTGATTGACTCGCCATGAGGGGAAAAGAGTGCCCAAGCCGAGGAGGATCTGTTCTATGTGCTACGACAAGCACCATCAACAAAACCAACATAATGTTCTGACGACATCTGCGAACCAAGTGGAACACAAGGTAAGAACAGGAAACATGTCTGCAAAGCAAACAATCACACCAAAAAATAAAAATTTCACACCAATGAATTCACCCGCTAATGTACAAAAGTAATTACATGGAACTCACACATAATACTTTTTTAGATAAAGCTCATTGTGGGGCTGTGATAACGTATTACCTTCGTAGTCAACTAGCTCATAGGTGCCTTTTTGAAAGACATGTTTTATGATGTATGGCCCATGACACATAGGTTCGAACTTCCTGGCTCCCAACTTATCATTGGCTTGGTCATATAGAAAGACCAAGTCACCTTCAGAAAACACATGGAGAAACAATTTGATCATAATGAGCTTTAACTAATTTTTCTATGCTTTGATCACCATCACAAAAATGAGATAGGTCCCATCAAGCCTCTCAAGATAGAGTAATCATTCCTCTTCAAGTGAGGTATTGGGGAGTAGCTCGATAACTAGCTTTAACAAAGGAATTTTACACTCGATCAGGAGTGTCACCTCTAAACCATATACCAACTGGAATGGAGTGAAACTAGTGGATTTCTTAGCTGATATTTGGTAAGCCCAAAGAGTCGAGAATAGCATGAGATGCCAATCCTTTTTATGCTTCCCAATGGTATGTTGAAGCATGGTAATTAGGACTTTATTAATCACTTCAACTTGGCCATTGGCCTGTGGAAACAACGGTGAGATCATATGAGAAATCACGACATAGCTCTGAAAATTAGATAATTGAACACTTAATGCAGTTAATCCCTCAAAGCCTACTACCATGATTGCGTATGATGTTGCTTTTGATCCAGAATTCTCCTTTCACCTAAGAGAAAGAAAGTACCTAGACCTATATTCCCTCTTTACTGATGTTGAGGATCTGCAAAACAACATAATATCCATTGGTTTGACCCTTGGAGTCACATCTAACCCTCTGGGATAGAGAAAATGAAACAACTGAATGTGGAAGCGTAGAAGCATTGACATGAAAAAACTAAAGTATTCTCACTAAGGAATATACCTTATGGACCAGCTAGACCTTCCTCCCCTTGCAAGGGAAGATAGATGGTAGTAAGGAGTTGAGCTATCATGGTGAAGACCCAACTGAGCAGTAAGCTATGCCATCATGTACTGATGAAAATGTGATCAGTTATCAGTGACAATGGATTGAGGAATGCAAAAATGGGCTATGACATGGTTAAAGAGGAACTGAGTAGTAGTGATGCCATACGCATTATATGTTGGCATCTTCTTGACCCGTTTGGTAAAATAGTTGATGACGATGATGATATAGCCATGCCCCCTGACCAAGCGAGGGTTACATGTCATGAAATCTATTCCCCATTTAGCAAATGGAACAACGGTAACAATTGGGTGTAAGGGTGCTGGCGGGGTGCGGTGTTTTCTGTTATAAATTTGACATTCATGGCACTTTCGAACTACCAAAATACAATATTTGAAGATAGAAGGCCAAAAATTACTAGCGTGAAGGATCTTCTGAGCAGTGGCATAGCCAGACATGTGACCACCACATGCTCCAGAGTGGCAGTCATTCAAGACATGTGACCACCAAATTTGTGAAGAATAGAGTCAACACCGACGTGGTATAATGTATCACCAATAATCCGATAATGTTGAGGCTGATGCCATATGCGGCTTTGGTCAGATCGAGACAACTCGGATCAGAAAGTTTGGGACTGAAGATAAACAATGATACCTCTGTACCACGGGTTGAGAGTGTTTATGAGAAACAAAGTTTCATCAGGAATTTTCTCAGTAAAATTAGTGGAAGTGTTTGCAGAAGGAAGGGCGCAGATCAATTTGGAAAAAATGAGTGACTTCTTTGATTTGGCAGCAGTGAACTCCAAATCAAACTCTTGCGGGACATTTAGAATATTTTCCCCCAAGCAACTGACGAGTCAGGATATAAGTCATGGAGTTACAATCAGAAATCACTGTGGTCTTCCGGAGAAGAATGTAATGGCGAAATCATTGAACAACATGGATTGCTGCTAAGGCAAGTTTCTTGACATGCGCATATCAAGTTTCTGTATCAATAAAATTTCGACTCAAATAATAAACCACATGTTCATTTCCATTGTCATCGTTCCAGACCAATATCATAGCAATGGTACTATTAGCTGCAGCCAAGCACAAGAAATACTTTAGAACAAAAATTACATACCATTTCGAGCGACACTTCAAAATAAAAAGGAAAAAGGTAGCCCCCCCACCAAAAACGGAAGGGTCCCCCATCAAGTAGGGATAAATAGAGTCAACTTCTTAGTTTGAAAAGAGGTTGGTCTTAGCCAACATGTCATTCAAGGGTCCTGTAAGACTCCCTTTTATACTTTATGAAAACCTCACCTCCTCTTAAGGTCACCTCACATTAGGGTGAATTGGCCATGGGCTCCACCTACGACCTGATTCCTGGGTAAGCCCAACAGCCCGGCCCTCTCCATGGTGAGTAATGACTCATTGGTGTTACTGAGGTGTAGTGAGAGGGGGATGGTCGCTCCTCAGAAAAAATTAACCAATAGCTAGGCATCTCTACATTGAGTGATAAAGACTTCACATAGTTGTTAGAGATGGATGGGTTTTAAACCCAGGGTTGTTAAAACCTATGGTAAGGCAATGAGACTTCCATCCAGGGTAAGGCAAAGGGAGGTGGCCAACGACTTGACCTAAGCTTGCCTTCAGTAGCCTGATAGGGTTGGTATCTAGAGCTAGCTTGGTACTGTTATGGGTTGGTAGCCATGAACCAACATGGTACTGAACTCAACTCCGTATCTTCTTAGCTATGGGCTAGTAGCTAGATAAGGGATGATAGCTCAAGACCCCAACTGGAGGGTTGCAATTGATCATCTACAACATGGTACCATTTTTTTGAAGACCCTTTTCACCCCTCAAGAATTTTACTGTTTAACCTTATTAGGAGGCCTCCCCTACTTTAAGCCCATACCTCTAATATTTTGAAGACCCTTTGCACTTGCCACCTTTTTGATAATTTTTTAACTCTTTAGAAAAAGGCTCCAGGCTTGGGGGCCCCAACAAGGATCAAGGCTCAAGGCTCAAGGCTCAAAGCTCAAGGCTCAAGGCTCAAGGATCAAGGCTCAAGGCTCAAGGCTTAAGGCTCAAGGCTCATGGAGGGGCCCTATTAGCGCTTGAAATTTCACGTCAGGCTGAGAAAGGTAAACTCTAAGGCAATATCAAACCACTTAGCCTCGTAGCTAGCCCTACGGGGCAGGAGAGGACTCTCTCCGGTCTATCTCGGAAAAATGTCTTCAACGGGTTGAGATAACCAATAAAGAACACTTATTTTAGGCTAGTAAACTGATAAAAGGTTTGATTTGGGATTTTTAGGGTTTTGGTGGAAAATTGGGGAAAGGCAATTTTGGGTGCGGGGATTGGACGCAGTTTTTGCAGGGGGTTCTTTGGGGCGAGGTAGGAGACTGTATTGATGCCTTTGAAAGATTTGGATGGATGAGAATTATTGGTGAGGAGCTAAGTAGAGCAAGCAATCACCTTGAATTCTCCTTAAATAGCTAAAAACATTGATACTAAGCAAACTTAAAGGCAGAGCATAGCAACCATGAATTCTACCTTAACACTTCATTTTCCTAATTTGCAGAAGAAAAAGTAAGAAGATGATTCACATAACAAACTTACAAGTACAAAGAGA
>APFE030446469.1:247315-260423 GCA_000404065.3 Pinus taeda
ACTCATGCACAAATTAATGATCAACATATGATGAATTAACTGAATCATTAGTTTGTTGGATATACACTTGTTTCCTTAAACACAGTTGCGTGCACATGCGGGTTACCTTCATTGAAGTAGCATATATGAATTTGAGTATGAAAAGAAAAATATTATTGACTTGACTAATACTAATTCACCACCCCTCTCAGTATTATTTCCAACACAGACCCTCTCATTCGTAGAATAAAAAGGGAGTTGGATTCCGAATGTGGAAAGATAAACTCCAAGCCTGTGACTACCTCGAGGATCTTAACTTTCAAAAGTTATATGGTAGTGATGTCGGACCAGATTTAGGAAAGTTCTTGGTGAACTTTTGTCCGTACATATGTTTTTTCAGTTAGCATGGGGAGCTCATATTTGGTTGAGCCTCACTAGATTGGTGCCAGGAATCTTCTAAGATGTCTTCAAGGCACAATCTCTCATGGATTGAGATACACTTCCAGAAATATGAAAAATGCCTGATTATTCAAATGTTGATCGAGCAGGCGGTGTGGAGGATCACTAGAGCACTTTGCAGTGTTGGTTCTCTTTGGATTTTGCTTCAATATCATGGATGAGCAGGAAGCAAAAGTCGGTTTTATAAGAACTGTCGAGACTGGATATATAACTACGAGTATGACCTCGTATGAAGTTGCCTGGTTGTGGAAACTCTTCAGTGAGTACACATGATGAATACCACTGTGATTCTCTGTGACAACTAGAGGTGGGATTCGATTATTGAGGAATCTCATATTCGAAAATTGCTCCAGTAGATAGACATCAAATACTGCTTTATGTAGGATATGGAAAGTCGATGGGCAAGGAGGCTCCATCACATTAAGATGATGTACAGGTCGATACACTTTGTCAGAGCCCCAAGGAAAGATCAAATCTGTGATTCTCCCGAATGACTTGGAGTTGTCGAGAGACCCTTGTATAAGGGTCCTGCATGTTGCATACATTGAGCTTTGGGAGCTCTGGGGGATTGCAGTTCTTACTGGAGCAACATATGACCATAGGGTGACTCACCCTACCCCGATGGTGCGCATTGGGCCAAGATGATTCGCTCTCTTATGGGACAGGATGATTCGCTCTCCTATGGACAAGATGATTCACTCTCTTGTGAACAAGATGATTCGCTTTCTTGTGGGATAAGATGATTCGCTCTCTTGTGGGATAGGATGATTTGCTCTCCTGTGTATCAGGATGATTAGTTCTCCTATGAGGTTTGGATGATGTGTTCTTCATGATGATTATGTAGCAGGATGATTAATTCTCCTGTGAGGTCTGGATGATGTGTTCTCCATGGTGATGGTGTAGCAGGATGATTAGTTCTCCTGTGAGGACAGGATTGATTAAGTTCTCCTATCAAGGCATCCTACCCATTCAGTTTGGGACGCATGCGAAGTAACTCTCATTTGATCAATGAGCAGAGAAATGAGGATAGGGACCATAGTAGAACTGATGGATGCATCATTGTATCTTCCGTACTCCCTATGCTAGGATGACCTTCATTGATCTGGGATTAATGATACTAGTTTGGGACCAGTGGTAGGAGTTGTACCTACTATGATGCTGACTTCGGGTCGGTTGAGATTGGTCTGGGACCAGTGTACATACTCTGAGACTGAATTAAGGTTAATGAAGGACTAGTCTAGGACTAGTGGTAGGAGTTGTACTTACTATGACACTGACTTCGAGTTGATTGAGACTAGTCTGGGACCAGTGGTACATACTCTAAGACTAACTTAAGGTTAGTGGAAGACTGGTCTGGGACCACTGAGAGTGGTACATGTTATGACACTGACTTCGGGTCGGTTGAGACTGGTCTGGGACTAGTGGTACACTCTCTAAGACTGATGATATTGGTTTGGGACCAGTAGTAGGAGTGGTACCCAGTATGATGCTGACTTTGGGTCGGCTGAGATTGGTCTGGGACCAGTGGTATGCACTCTAAGATTGACTTCAGGTCAGTGGAGAATGTTATGAGACATTCTCAATCAATTCTTCTTCTTCATGGTTCAATAGAGCTAAGTTGAGAAGAGCAGAGTAGACCCAACAGAGCAGAGTGGAGCCAGCAAAGCTAGCAAAGTTGAGCAGAGCTTCACAAATTTGAGCAGAGCTAAGCAAGGCAGTTTAGTGTAGGGAACTGATGGCAGAGATAGTACAGTTGGACATATGGATCAGCAAATGGAGTTCTCCCTAGTTGAGAGGGGGTGTTAAAATTGGCAACTAGGGCCAAACTCCATATGGGTCAGCTTATTTATGGCAGCTGATATTTTTATTGGATCCCTCTCATCAAGAGGTGTAGGATTGATCTAAAGATCATCCGATTCCGATAATTATTTATGGAGATATGAATTTATTTTGATTAGGAAATTATCATCAAGCCGACCAGCAACTTATGTAGGCTCAAGAAGCCCAACAGTCATGCCTATTCAACCTCTACGTTTTAGTATAAACAAAAGAGGACTTCAAGTCATTTCTACAAACACTTAGATCTCTTCCTCTCTCTACTTGTCGGGTTTTAGTATGAGGAGAGATCCTCTGGAAAAGCTAGAAAAGTTGAAAAAGCTGGAACTACCAGAAAAACTAAAAAAGCCAGAACTGCTAGAAAAGCCAGAACTACCAGAAAAGTCAGAACTGCCAAAAAAGCCGGCAAAGTTGGAAAAGCCAAAACTACTAGAAAATCCAGAATAGCCAGAAAATATGAAAAAGCTGGAACTGTCGGAAAAGCCAAAAAAGTTGGAAAAGCCAGAAAAGCCGGAAAAGCTGGAATTACCGGAAAATATAGAACTACCAGAAAAGCTGGAACTGCCGGAAAATCCGGAATTACCAGAAAAGCTGGAACTGCCGAAAAGGATGAAAACACTGGAAAAGCTGGAAATACCAGAAAAGTCAAAAAAGCTAGAAAAGTCAGAAATGTTGGAACTACAAAAACTATAGGAAAAGCCGGAACTGCCGGAAAAGCTAGAACTACCAGGAACTGCCGAAACAGCCGGAGCATCTGTCTCTGAAGGAAGCCAGCATGATGTATGAGATCATGGGAAACATAATAAGCATCATGATGATATGAGCATGGGCAACATAATGATGCATGATGATATGAGCATGGGCAACATGATGTATGAGATCATGGGCAGCATAATAAGCAGCATGATGATATGAACATGGGTAGCATAATGATGCATGATGATATGAGCATGGGAAGCATAATGATGAATGAGATCATGAGCATGGGTAGCTTGATGATGAATAAGACCATGGAAGATGCAACATGATGAGCAGCATGAAGATGAGAGCGGCTAAGTCATCAAGGTTCAACACATGTGACAGTACAACAAGGTGTCACACGGTAATGTGCAGCAAATAGACGAGATGCAGCACTATGATGGGTGAACGAGTCACCTTAGAGAACCAGTTGAAGCAATATGTCTTCAACTGATCTCATGCCAATATCAAAAGTCAAAGTGATTGATTTCTATTGTAAATGTACTATCTCTCTCACTTTCTTTGCTGAACTTTGTAGAACATAAAAGAAGAATTGATCAAGGGTTTCCCCACATTGGAGTTTGTCCATGGCTAGCGCCACATATTGTGTCCTCTTGTCTTGGCTTGTCTTCTGTGATTTATATTTATGTTCTATCTGCAGTTTATTTTATGCTGATGTGATTGCTAATATGGAAAAGAAATTGAAATAAATTGCTCTAGCATAGAACATACCTAAAATTAACACTATTCACACCATTATGCTAAGATTGTGCCTATATGCTATTCATTTTGCTTGGAGAAGGAGTGCTTGGAGAGTTTAGCTTGGACTTGGATATTCATTCAAGGAGAGTCTATCAACATCAAGGCTTGGTTGTATGCTTGCCCTTATTTTCTATTAATATACAACTACTGGTTCATTTTCCCTAAATGAGTATGCTCATGTATCATTTAGCTTAACATTCCTTGATCAATTAAGTAGGTTGCTTTTGAATATTCTATTTGTATTTGCATGCCTTGTTGTGTCTTGATCTCTTACACAGGTGCATAAAGGCTGAGAGCAGCAAGAACGAGCCCGTGATACAAGCAGTTGAGGGTCCTCAACAAGGTAGATCAGAATAGCATCAGAACGAGGTAGGCCATCTCCTTCATTCTTCTTTTCAATTGTAACCTAGAAAGATGTGTAGTTGATTGTCACTTCATTTGTTAGACCCACTCATTGGGCTAGAGGGATCGTCTCTGTCCATAGAGAGGAATGACCTTAACAACACTAATCTAGCCAATGAGTTAGGAAAATATGGTTAGGGACCATAACACTACCGATGGATGCATCATGTACTGTTGTACTCCCTATGACTGGGATGCATGGTGTTAAACAACTTGATCTGGTATCAAGGACTGAATTTTGTTAGTGGAGAGTGTTATGATATTATGACTCACTCTCGATCACTTATTATTCATTATTTCTTCATGGTTCAGCAGAGCGGAGCATAGCAGGGTAGTTATGACAAGGATGGTATAGGATGACAGGATGGCATGATGATGACAGATGGATTGGCAGGTGGAATTCTCCCTAGTTGAGAGGGAGGGTTAAAATTGGCCACTAGGGCCAAATTCCACCTTAGAACAACTCATATGATGGAGGTGACTATTTCAGTGGATTCCTCTTTTTGATAGGTCTAATTTTGATATAAAGATCATCTCATTCTGACAAGAAGAAATTGAATTTTGAATTTATTCTCTCTCATGCACAATTTGTCAAGGTCACCCTCAGTCAAATGTAGGCTCATAAGCCCAACAAATGTGTCTCCTCACCCTCAACAAAGTGTATAAATAGGAGTGAGCTCTCTCCTCATTTTCAAATCATTCATCTCATCACATATCTCTCTCTCTCTCTTCTCTTGATTAGTTCATACAACTTGGAGGAAACCTTCTCTACTTCGTACATGTGAAAGGAAGATGAATTTTTGGGTTTGTTTGTTGAACAAATTTCAGAAAAACAGGACAACATTGACCAGGGTGCCTTTGACCAACATTGACTGCATTTTCTTGCACAAAATTTTGATTTTTTGAGGCCACACTCATTGGCACAAAAAGTGAGGTGATTGGGATAGTTTGACCGATTTGATTTCAGCATTGACTTCAAATTTGAATGCAGAATTTACAATAGTGTTTTCTGTATCCTTTGACTAGTTTAACTGAACTATTTTGGATGAGTTTGACCCTCTTGGAAGGCCAAATTTATTTGTTGTTGACCAAGCTTCTTGGAGGACATTTTGGAGCTTATTTGACCACCGTTGACTTTCTAGTTAGGGTTATAGTTGGCTACTGATTTAATAGGACTGTTTTGGGCAAGTTAATTTGGTATTTGTACTCTCTCTCTGCTAAACTATTGAAGAATAAAAAGAAGATTTGATCAAAGGGTTTCCCCACATTGGGGTTTTTCCCCAGCATCTACGACAACTTATGTCCTCGTGTCTTGGCTTATCTTCTACACATGTTTTTATGTTCTATATTCATTTAATGCCAATGTGTTTAAGTTAATGTGATTGCGACTAAATATAATTAGAAATTATCATTGGGTTGATAAGGAACATTAAAGTAAATTGTGCTATAGAACATACCATCGTTATCTAAAATTAACACTTTTTGAAAAGGATCAATGTCTTTGCTTAGGATTCTTGCAAGACATCATTCTAATTGTTAAACACCTTTCGACACAACATTTGATAAAAGTATGCATTATAAAATCTTTGATGGTGTTGGATGCTGCCAACATTGTAAGGGGATATCCCTAATGTGAAGTCCCAATTAGACATCACACCATTTGGTGTAGGAGTCCCATTCGGTCATATGGATCGGCCACTGTTGGAATGGTTTCAAGATCACAACACCTCTTTGGGGAAGAAAGTATGTGAGCTTTGTGAGACACCCAATGAAATGTGCATGAGGGAACATCCAAGAATGGTAGGGAAGATGAGCCATCAATTAGAAAATTAATAGTACTATCCTAAAGGGGGACCCAGGAAGGAAGAGAAAGACTTGTTGAATACCTAGAGATTAGTCCACATAATAAACAACAACCATTAAAGCATAACAACACTCATTTAATAACAACCATAGTTAAGCAACAAATTAGTTCATTCACTTAGTATGTAATTACAACAACATATACCATAAACATAACCAGAATAGTCCAACTATATCTATGATACATGTATGAAGAATTTCTGACTCATCGAACTTCTAATTGAGAGTGAAAGGTCCCAAGTACATTGTTACATGGATGAAACACTTTATCCAATAATGGAACATGAATCCACAACTTGCTTCTCCAGAGAATGGTCTATATCCTATTTTATAATAAAGAAGCCAAGGAAAGACTCCAAGACTCTAAGCCCTTAGGATGAGTAATGAGGAGCTATTTATAAAAATAACAATGACCTTTGAGATTCCTCACAACTCTTTGACTTCTATGACTGTTGATATTATATTTATGATTTATTACATTCCATATGTGTCTATTCACATTCCACATGTGTCCTTTGGATTTCATTACATATCATTTATTACATGAGACAAATTACATATGAGATGGGGGCCTAATAAGACAAAAATGATAGTGGGATAAATGCTCATAAAATGGATGAATCGTTTGCTTCCTCATGGATCTCGTTTGTAATATAAGTGTGCCATGCCCTGAACTCCATTGAGATCGCTTTGAGTCGAATTGGCAAGTCCCATATATACTACATCTTCACCTCTAGTGCCTCCTTGAGTGGGGTCTTGGAGCTTGACTGTACATTATTCCAGAGCCATGAAAATTTCATATGAGATTTGATTGGTGCAAAGGCATACTGCAAAAAAAATTGTTTGGTGACCTCCAAGCCTTCCTGTTCTATTACTTGCTTGATATGTTCAATATATTTCCTAATATCATGGAAGATGACTTCTCTGCCTATGATCACTTAAAGTGTTCCTATTGCGAGCATCCCATGCTTATGTGTTAGAGAATCAAAACCATTATGCAGTGGGTTATAGGAAACAATAGTATTAACTGTTATCTAGGTAAATCCTCTCCACAGACAAAGACAATCCCTCTAGCCCAATGAGTGGGACTAGCAACCTACGTGACAATCTACAATACACTTTCCTAAATTACAATTGAAATGAGAGAAGAGAAAGGGGACCTGCCTCATTCTGATGCTATAATGCACTCCTTTATTAAGGATCTTGATTTCTTGATTGTCAAGCTTAGCTCTACTGCTCACAATTTTTGAATACCTGCATAAGAGATCAAAGACATAATAAAGCATACCAATGTAACAATAATAATCGAAAGTAATCCACTTAATAGATCAAGGAGCATTAAGATAAATTATGCATTAACACAAAGATTTATGGAAAGTGAACTAGCAATTGTATATATTAATGAATAAAATAGGAAGCATAAAACCAAGCCTTGATGTTAATAAGCCCTCCTTGAGTGATTGTCGAATTCCAAGCTCAAGCTCTTCAAGCCAAATGAGTAGCATGTAGGAACTATCTCAACATGAGGGTGCAAATAATCAAAGATCAACCATTTAGGAATGGGAGAGGATGAATATATAAGCAGAGACATGAAGTTAGGATCTCTCCAAATATAGGTGAAGGCCCTCATCTCAAGGAGGTAGCTCATACGGATAAGATCAAAGGGAAATATTGGGAGAATTCAACCACATCCACAACAAACAACCTCTAGCTTGTCGTTCTCAAAGCCTCTAGATCATGAAGCTTCTTGTCCTCTTTGGGAAAACTTTCATTTTAGCGATCAACATGAGTATCCAAGTAAAAGGTGTGCTAGCAGCGTGAGGCTAGTATGATGCAACCTACCATCAGCACTAGTTGCCAATGTCACAGTTGCACTGGTCCTAAAATTAGGGTTTTAGAACTTACTTCTTCGAGGAAGGCTCAAGGGATGTTTTCATCAGTGTTTCAGGGAGGTTATGAATTGCATATTAGGATGGGTACATTGCATAATTCCCAAGGTTCGAGCACTCCAAGGTATGACACACTAGGAAGTGCAGGAGGCGTGACAAAATACTCTGTAACAGATGCCCCCTAAAGCATGAAGGCAGAATAGGGAGTGATGGTTGAGATGCTTTACGAGATTTTTGCAAGGATGAGAAAAAAACATTTTCAGGAGACCTCAAAATCAAGGATGCACATACATATACATATATGATATCAAAACATGAATCCACGGTATGGACATAGCCATCTAGATAGAAAGGACTATGTGAAAATATCCATAACATGGGCGCAACCATACAAATGAAAAGGATCGTCTGGAGGTATAAGATCCAAGGTATGGATGCAACCACCCAATATAGAAGAATCAACATCATTATAAATATAAAGTCTCATGGTATGGTCGAAACCATTCGTATGGAAGAAACAAGTGTACAATCATTAATAATACATAACTCCACGCAGCTTGAGAAAGAACATACAAAGCTCAGGGTCTTGCGCTCCATCCAAACCATATCAAAAGTATGAATTCTAACATGCAAATGAATGTATTGAAGTCAAACATGCTAGAAAATCAGCTGATTACCGATCAATGATGTGGACCATTAAAAGGCACGAGAGAAACACCAATAATGATGATGGCCCTCAAGGTACAATAATACAATCTGTGAATGTGAAAATGAAGCTGAAATCAAACACTCGTGGTATAATCTGATTGAAGGCCAATGATGAAAACCCATCATCGGATGTGAAGAACTTTCCATTAAGGCATGAATGCTCTAAGGTATTTAAAGGGGATCTCTGAGTGATATTCCTGGATAATGAGCTGAAGTCGATAGGAAGTGACTCGCTAAAGGAGGGCCATGATGATTCCCCCATCATCGACACAAAAAAAGGAATAAAGTGGAATAAATGGGCATGATCCAAGACTGTGGCAAAAGGTTAGACAATGTATAGGTAATAAACTACAGATAGACTTCTATTGAACATATCGGTGACACGACTCTAGAGTGTGGCATCATTTGACTCAACATAAGACCAAAGGTCATGATGATGAAACATAATAGTCAGATGAGAGGAAAAATGGATCACCCAAACCCATAAAGACAAGTGACTAAGTGAGGATATCCCAAACCAGACACGAGAAATAGATGAGTGTCATGTTCAAGAGAGACATGTTGCCTATACAAGAGATCTTTCACTTTCATTTTTTGCCCACTATTTTTAGTGAGTACCCCAATTATGTTTAATCACAATCTTGAAGGGGATAGCATATGCTTTTCATGTAATTTTAGTCTTTAAATGAATCCATCCTAATAAGTTTTATGAGTCCTAGGAAGGAGAAACTCGATCTTGTCATGGTGACAAGTCTTTCATCATTTATTTTTTACGAGTCCGACAGAAGAATAACTCTGTGTATTTTTCATATTTAGAGAGTTTGAAAAAGAAATGAAAAAGAAAATTCCATCATGTCCCTTTTCATAATTTGTCTCTCGAACCCAAAAATGTAGAAAACAATATTCGAGAGAACCTCTTGACCATGTCGACCAAGGTGTAAATAGTCAATCTCAGCCCGAAAAGTAGTAGATGTATACTGAGATGACATCAATTCATTTAATTTAATGAGTTCGAAAATACAAGTACTCATCAACCTTTTCATATTTCGAGAGCCAAAAAAGAGCTTAAAGATGACTCTAGGGGGGTTCCTTTTTCATTTATTTTTAACGAGTCTAAAAAAAGATAAAACAAAAACTCATTGAATCAGTAAAAAATGAGCACTGTAACCACCAAAAAGAGCCTGTAACTGCACAAAGACAAACACACATCACTGATATCAAGAAAAATAATACAATATTAGCAAAAATGTGTTGAAAAAATTAGAAATAGACCAAAATTAAAAACATTTTTACCATTTCACTTGGAGTAAATTGGAGAGTGCATTTTACCCTATTTTCATTGATTCTTTAGGCAAGTAGTGTGGGAGACACAGGGCACCATTTCAAAAACCATCAGCTACGGGTAAGAGCTCTTCCTTTTATCTTGCCTTTCATTCTTATTTCATGCCATTTCATAGGATTTTTAGGTGGTTAAGAGGAGGATTTCAATTTTTAAAATCAGGGGCGACCAACGCGAGTCTGCTCATTAGATTCATGCTAATCACCCCTGAGCACAAAAGGCTCTCACGCTGCTAGCGCGAAAACAATTTGGACAGACACACTGGATGCAGAGTGGAAAATCGAAAGAGAAATCCTCTCTCTCGATCGGTTTTTCATGATTTTGATCCGTGGAAAAGAATCTAATCGTTGTTTGCAAGATATTTCGACAAACATGGTCATCGAATGGAAGGAAAGGCCATGAGGCAGAAGATCATCAAGCTGCTCAAAGCATTGAATGTGTCAATGCTTTAAGGGACTGCGGGTTATTGAAGTTATTCCAAATCTAGGACTCATAGCTCAAAATGAGTTGTCACACTATCTATTCAGACTATGGGATGCTGACTGACATATATTCATCATTGGATATCAAGAACTAGAGCTAGAAGTAGTTGACATCTACTTCATCACTAGATTGTCTAGAAGAGGGAAAAGAGTCCAACTCTTTGGATCCTGTGCTGGAGGTGAGAGCACCAATACCTTAATTAGAAGGCATTGCCCAGGTGCAAAGACAACTATGAGTGGGATGGTGAAGATAACAACCATCAAAAATCTTCCCTTGAGGAAAATTCTACACACCATGGCCTGTATAGCTCCAGTGCAGGCATTGCATGACATTTTGAAATCACAATTCCAATACACAGTGGATTGCCTTGCCCCAATAGTTTTCAAGTGGTACGAGGGATTACTGGTCAACATGAAGAGACAACCCACCAAAGAAAGGTTGGGAAACTTGAAGCAGTTCAGATTTGGATCTATTTTGGTCACTTTCTTTTTGGAGCGTGTGCCCCTATTTTGATACTAGTGGGTAGAGGTGGACAAACTAGCTCCAAAAGATCTGAGGTTGCTTAGATGGAGTGAGATCATGCCTCGAGGGGGAGGATGCTAGCGATGTATTTCCCTTCACCATTCTTTGGTTGGATATGCCAACAAGTGATCATTGTGGATGACTATGCATATGCAAGCATGGAGTTTAGAGGAGATCCAAATCTGCCTCTACCACTGCGTGAACAGTGGACCGATGCAGGTAAAACTTTTTTTTTTTGGATTTTTTTCAAGTTTGATGTTTTTTTGTTTAAAGTGAATCTAAAATTTTACTTGTGATAATTGTCCAGATGTAGGACCAGAAAGGCCTCCTGACATGTCGCCAATAGCACGGCGAGTAGCACGTCAGATAGAATATGCTCCATACGAGGAAGGATAAGATCCTATGGTAGAAATGGAATGAAATGTGGAAGTGATTACTCAGGGGATTCTAGAATATATGACTATAGACGACGTACCACTATGGTACCAAAGGCATACAGTAGGAGTATTTGTGATACTGCGTTGGTTATTAGGCAGAGTGATCAGAGCAGTCTCATGCTATCGCGAGCATCATGTGGGCAAATAGCCTTTTTTCTAGTCGTGTTTTTCCACAATATTGTAGCCTTTGAAACCCATGTGTCCCAAAACACTTATTTTTTGAGATTTTGATGAAGAAAATTTGACAGACTCGATATATATATATATACATATGCATGTTTCTATCTTCTACTTATGTGTTCATGTATCATGATGATGCGATTAGTTTTATAAGTTACGCAAATGTCTGTTGGCATTATGTTTCTAGTATGGTTATATGTTACAGATGTTGTACTTGATGGAAACACCCATCGCATGGCTCTCAATATGATGAGAATTAAGAAGTACGCAGGAGAAAATTTCATGGAATTTTATGCAGAGAAAAGTTTATTTCATGTGGGAAAACTTACCTTTGGTCCATGGTAGTTAGTCCTTGGAATTTGAACCTATGGTTTTTGGACCATGTCATCTCGACAGACGTGTTGATCCCTAATATTGAGTTGATGGTATTGGTTTGTTATGGTTTTGGCCCGTGGTATTGGTCCATGATTTGAGGAAGAGCTTGCCTATATAAAGCAAAGGAGATCATTTGGCTTGTGTATGCTTTTGGGTTGAATATCTTAAGATCTGAAATATTGGGTTATTGTTTCAAAAGCTCGATCTATATGAAAGTGAAGTGGAAAGCGAATCTGTGAAGGGTGATCTCTCGAGCGCTGCAGCTGCAGAAGTGCGGAGGTGCCGCAGGAGATGCCACAGGAGGCACCGCAGCAGACACCACAGAAGGCGCCGCAGGAGACGCCACAGAAAGCGCCGCAGGAGACGTCACAGAAGGCACCGCAGGAGACACCACAGGAGGCGCCGCAGGAGACGCCACAGGAGGCGCCGCAGGAGACGCCACAGAAGGCGCCATAGAAGGCGCCACAGGAGACGCTGCAGAAGGTGCCGCAGGAGATGCCACAGAAGGCGCCACAGGAGACGCCACAGGAGGCGCCGTAGGAGACACCACAGGAGGCGCCGCAGGAGACGCCACAGGAGGCGCGACAGGAGACGCCACAGGAGGCGCCGCAGGAGATGCCATAGAAGGCGCCACAGGAGACGCCGTAGAAGGCGCCACAGGAGATGCCACAGGAGGCGCTGCAGGAGACGCCGCAGGAGACGCCACAGAAGGCGCCGCAGGAGACACCATAGGAGGCGCCACAGGAGACGCCACAGGAGGCGCCGCAGGAGACGCCACAGGAGGCGACGCAGGAGATGCCGTAGGAGGCGCCACAGGAGACGCTGCAGGAGGCGCCACAGGAGACACCACAGAAGGTGTTCTGGGTTTAGTTTTATGTTATTGTGGATCTGGTTATCTGGGTGACTTACTGGTACTTGATGATCATTTGATATTTATGGATCCAGTTTGAAAATTTATGAAAAGTGGTCCTTGAAAGAAAAGAAGTAGGGGGTGTAGCTCCCTTCCAGGAGAGACTGGAAAACGAGAGAGAGTTGTAGCTCTCTGCAGGTTGCAGCCTACGTACTGGTAAAGGACTGCACCAGTACAAGACCATTGTAAAAGGCGTTTCTAATTTGAAATAAGATAGAGACATATT
>APFE030446469.1:262557-307985 GCA_000404065.3 Pinus taeda
ATGCAGATTGGGCCGGAAGCGTGGATGACAGGAAGAGCACAAGTGGTGGTGTGTTCTTTATGGGTTCCAGATTAGTATTTTGGTTCAGCAAGAAACAGAGTTCAATTGCCTTGTCTACAGCGGAAGCGGAATATGTTGCTGCTGCATCTTGCTGCACTCAACTCCTTTGGATGATGCAGACCTTGCAGGATTTTCAAATCACTTTTACACCACCTATCTCTATCTTATGCGATAACACAAGTGCAATCAGCATCTCAAAGAATCCTGTCATGCATTCAAAAACCAAGCACATACCAATCAAGTATCATTTTCTCCGGGAACAAGTGCTTGAACAAAAGGTAAAGTTGGAGTATGTTCCTTCTAGGAACAAGTTGCTGATATTCTCACCAAACCATTGCCCAGGGAGACTTTTGAATACCTCAGGCAAAAGCTGGGGGTTGTTGATGCATCATCTTATTGTTAGGACTCTTCTGATTGTTGACTGTACGCATGATTCATCTGGGGTATATGCGTACATGTGCTGGGTTGCGGTACAGGTTCAGGGGGAGAATATAATGCATTGTTGGCATTATGGAGGATGTACAAAAGGAGATCATGGGAGCTGGTCTGAATATAGCTGCAATATGTCTCTATCTCTTTCTTGGTCATTTATGGTGTCTGGTGGATTATGGTTCTTCTTTGCAGATCTGGTTCATATTCAGGGGGAGCATGTTCTTAGGGGGAGCATAACCCTTTGCCCTTGATGTCAAAGGGGGAGAATGTCGCTGAAGCTTTTGAGGTTGCCATCAAGTCCAAAGGGGGAGATTGTTGGCATTATGTTTCTGGTATGGTTATATGTTACAGATGTTGTACTTGATGGCAACACCCATGGCATGGCTCTCAATATGATGAGAATTAAGAAGTACGCAGGAGAAAAGTTCACGGAATTTTATGCAGAGAAAAGTTTATAAAAAGTTTATTTCATGTGGAGAAAAGTTCACAGAATTTTATGCAGAGAAAAGTTTATTTCATGTGGGAAAACTTACCTTTGGTCCATGGTAGTTAGTCCTTGGAATTTGAACCTATGGTTTTTTGGACCATGGCATCTCGACAGACGTGTTGATCCCTAGTATTGAGTTGATGGTATTGGTTTGTTATGGTTTTGGCCCGTGGTATTGGTCCATGATTTGAGGAAGAGCTTGCTATATAAAGCAAAGGAGATCATTTGGCTTGGGTATGCTTTTGGGTTGAATATCTTAAGATCTGAAATATTGGGTTGTTGTTTCAAAAGCTCGATCTATATGAAAGTGAAGTGGAAAGTGAATCTGTGAAGGGTGATCTCTCGAGCGCTGCAGCTACGGAAGTGCGGAGGCGCCGCAAGAGACGCCACAGGAGGCGCCGCAGGAGACGCCACAGGAGGCGCCGTAGGAGACGCCACAGGAGGCACCGCAGGAGACGCCACAGGAGGCGCCGTAGGAGATGCCACAGGAGGCGCCGCAGGAGACGCCACAGGAGGCGCCACAGAAGGCGCCGCAGGAGACGCCGCAAAAGGCACCGCAGGAGACGCCATAGGAGGCGCCACAGGAGATGCCACAGGAGGCGCCACAGGAGACGCCACAGAAGGCGCCACAAGAGACGCCGCAGAAGGCGCCGCAGGAGATGCCACAGGAGGCGCCACAGGAGACGCCAGAGGAGGCGCCACAGGAGATGCCAGAGGAGGCGCCGCAGGAGACGCCGCAGGAGGCGCCACAGGAGACGCCGTAGGATGCGCCGCAGGAGACACCGCAGGATGCGCCGCAGGAGACACCACAGGAGGCACCATAGGAGACGCCACAGAAGGTGTTCTGGGTTTAGTTTTCTGTTATTGTGGATCTGGTTATCTGGGTAACTTACTGGTACTTGATGATCATTTGATATTTATAGATCCAGTTTGAAAATTTATGAAAAGTGGTCCTTGAAAGAAAAGAAGTAGGGGGTTGTAGCTCCCTTCCAGGAGAGACTGGAAAACGAGAGAGAGTTGTAGCTCTTTGCAGGTTGTAGCCTGCGTACTGGTAAAGGACTGCACCAGTACAAGACCATTGTAAAAGGAATTTCTAATTTAGAAGAAGATAGAGACATATTGCAGCAGGTGGTTTTCACCCACATTGGGTTTCCACCTTATATCTGGTGTTCTTTGATGTGACTGTCTATTTTTCTTGCTCATGCTCATTGTTTTATGGTACTGATATGCAAAAATAATTGAAAGTATAAATAAGGAAGAATTGTTAAAAGGACTAGATAATACTGATTCACCCCCCCTCTCAGTGTTATTTTCAACAATGTCTATCTAAAACATAATTTGCTAATGCATATGTTAGTGTATTCAAATTTCGTGAAATATGTCAATATGTGATACACATATCAAATTTCTTTTTGGTAATCAAACACGTAGATACATACACAAAATTTTTGGATTTCTTAATGAGTAATGATTATTTAATTGTAGCACAAAGAGTTGTGAATCTAACTTAGAAAACAAATTTCTAATTCTGAGAGAATCTGCTTTTCATAACAGTTTGGTAACTGCATTGTACTCAGAAATATTATTATTTTTTCGTCTCACACAAATACCTTGCAAATTTATAAACTTGCCATTAGGGGAAAAGAGTGCCCAAGCCGTGGAGGATAAGTTCTGTGTGCTACAACAAGAACCATAAAAAAAAACCAACATAATTTTCTGACAACATCTGTGAACCAAGTGGAACACAAGATAATAACAGGAAACATGTCTGCAAAGCAAACAATCACACCAAAAAATAAAAAATGCACACCAATGAATTCACCCACTAATGTACAAAAGTAATTACACGGAACTCATGCATAATACTTTTTCAGATAAAGCTCATTGTAGGGCTTTGATAACGCATTACCTTCGTAGTCAACTAGCTCATAGCTGCCTTTTTTCAACACACGTTTTACAATGTATGGCCCATGCCACATAGGTTTGAACTTTCCGGCTCCCAACTTATCATTGGCTTGGTCATATAGAAAGACCAAGTCACCTTTAGTGAAAATGTGTGGAGAAACAATTTGATCATAATGAGATTTAACTCATTTTTCTATGCTTCAATCACCATCAGAACAATATAATGGGTCTCATGAAGCCTCTCGAAATAAAGTAACCACTCCTCTTTAGGTGAGGTATCAGGGAGTAGCTCGATAGCTAGCTTTAACGAAGGAATTTTACACTCGATTGGGATTGTCACCTCTAAACCATATACCAACTGGAATGGAGTGAAACTAGTGGATTTCTTAGCTGATAATTGGTAAGGCCAAAGAGCCAAGAATAGCATTAGATTCCAATGGTACGTTGAAGCATAGTAATTAAGGCTTTATTAATTGCTTCAACTTGGCCATTGGCCTGTGGAAACAACAGTGAGATCATATGAGAATTCACGACGTAGTTATGAAAATTACGTAATCAAATGCCTAATGCGGTTAATCCCTTAAAGCCTACTACCATGATTGCGTATGATGTTTCTTTTGATCCAAAGTTCTCCTTTCACCTAAGAGAAAGAAAGTACCTAGACCTATATTCCCTCTTTAGTGATCTTGAGGACCTGCAGAACAACATAATATCCATCGGTTTGACCCTTGGAGTCACATCTAACCCTCTGGGATAGAGAAAATTAAACGACCGAAGGTGGAAGTGTAGAAGCATTGACATGAAAAAAATAAAGTCTTCTCACTAAGGAATAGATCTTATGGACCAGTTATACCTTCCTCCCCTTGCCAGGGCAGATAGACAATAGTAAGGAGTTGAGCTGTCATGGCGAAGACCCAACTGAGCAGTAAGCTATGCCATCATGTACTGACGAAAATGTGATCCGTGATCAGTGAAAATGGATTGAGGGATGCCAAAACAGGCTATGACATGGTTAAAGAGGAACTGAGTAGCAGTGATACCATCTGCATTATATGTGGTCATCGCCTTGACCCATTTAGTAAAATAGTTGATGATAATGATGATATAGCCATGCCCCCTGACCGAGCGAGGGTTACATGTCATGAAATCTATTCCCCATTTAGCGAATGGGACAATAGTAAAAATTGGGTGTAAGGGTGCTGGTGGGGCGCGGTGTTTGCGGTTATAAATATGACATTCATGGCACTTTCAAATTGCCAAAATACAATCTTTGAAGATAAAAGGCCAAAAATTACTGGTGTGGAGGATCTTCTAAGCAGTGGCATAGCTAAACAAGTGACCCCCACATGCTCTAGAGTGGTAGTCATTCAAGACATGTAACCACCACATCTGCGAAGAACAGAGTCAACATCAACATGGTATAATGTATCACCAATAATCCGATAAGGTCGAGACTGATGCCAAATGCGGCGTCGGTCAGATTGAGACAACTCAACTCAAAAATTTTGGGTCTAAAGATAAATAATGATATCTCCATACCACGGGTTGAGAGTATTGATGAGAAACAAAGTTTCATCAGGAATTTTCTCAGTAAAGTCAATGGAAGTGTTTGCAGAAGGAAGGGCGCAGATCAATTCAGAAAAACTGAGTGACTTCTTTGATTTGGCAGCAGTGAACTCCAAATCAAACTCTTGTAGGATAAAAATCATTTAGAATATTTTCCCCCAAGCAACTGATGAGTCAGGATATAAGTCATCAGGTTATAGTCACAAATCATTGTGGTCTTCTAGAGAATAATGTAATGGCAAAATCATTGAACAACACGGATTTTTTCTAAGGCAATTTTCTTAACATGCGCATATCAAGTTTCTGTATCAATAAAATTTCAACTCAAATAATAAACCACATGTTCATTTCCATCGTCATCATCCCAGACTAGTATGATAGCAATGGTACTACCAGCCACAACCAAGTACAAGAAATAATCGTGGTGGTAGTCAGGGGGATGCAATAAAGGAGCACTGATGAGTGTTTTCTTTAGAGCATCGAAATATTTTTGACAATTTCATCCCAAATGAATGGGATCCCCTTCTTAAGCAAGCGAGTAAATCCCTTGGCAAGCTCAGCATACTTAGGGACAAAGCGATGAAGAAAATTGTCCTTTCTTTGCAAACTCTACAATTAATGGAACGTTGAAGGAGGGGGTAAATTTACAATAGCCTCAAATTTCAGAGGATCTAATCGTATGCCTTCTTTGGACACAAAAAAATCTAATAGTCTACCAGATTTGACACAGAAGACACATTTATGTGGATTGAGATAGATATTATAGTGGCAACAACATAGAAATATTGCTCGAAGCTAGTTCAGATGGTCATGACGCTTAGCAGAATGAGCTGGTAATTCATCTAGATAAGGTTGAATAATGTGTATAATATCATGAAAGGCATATGAAATTGCTCTCTGGAAGGTAGCACTAGCATTTTTGATACCACAAGGGAGCTTCTTATAAGAAAAATTCCCCCATGGACAGATAAAAGCAGTCTTGTTTTTATTGATGGGTAATGTGTTAATCTGGTGATAACCAAAAAAACCATCCATAAAAGAGAAGATCTGACTCCTAGTGCACTCATCAATGATTTGATTAATAAACGGAGTAGGATAATTGTCTTTAGTGCACGCACGATTGATGTCACAATAATCAACACAAACTCATATTTTTCCCTGCTTTTTAGTAACAGGTATGATATTAGAGACCCAATTTGTCAATGGGATTGGGTAAATAAAACCAACCTTTAGAAGTTCTTCAACTTCTCCCTTAATAGCAGTGGCCTTTCTAGGATGCAAAGGGCAGAGCCATTGACAAACAAGATTCACATTGGGTGGGTATTACATGCACCACAATATCTAGATCAATACTAGGCATTTCCTCATAAAACCAAGCAAAGACATTGTGAAATTATTTAAAAAGGTTAGTGTAAACCCTGATCTCATTAGGAGAATAGGAAACCCAAATGTGAATGTTCTTGACAATTCCAGGTTTAATGAAAACATCAATCAACATGGTTGCAATAATATTTCCCATATTACCTTCAGACAAAACTTCATGCATTAAAACAGGTGTTTGAAGTGGATGTGTCAGGTTATGAGAAACAAAAGATTCAAGAAATGATGAACGATGATGGGAATCATTCCAAGGGGTTTTGTTAAGAGAAATAACCTCAAAAATACTCTCATCGATGGGGAATATCTCATTTAAGGGATCCAAAGAATCCCAAGAACCAAGATAAGGAGATTGCGAGTACGTATCCAGGTGCATACTCAGAACAATATGACTTTCTGAAGCAACTGCTAAAGCTAAGACAAGTTCATGATAGGCTTGTTCAAAAGGAATTAGCAGCATAGCATCAATAAACTAATCAACTTGATCTGGAGTAGGGATGATCTACAGATCATTGGAGATAGATATCATGTTGATCGAAGTGACGTGCAAAGGTGGGAGAGAAAAAGTTCCCATTAAAGAAGAACCTTTGAAAAGACTTGCCCGCACACTCTCATATGGAATATTGGTATTTCCCACATATGGGATGTTTCCATTTGAAGCACCATAAGAGAAAAAGGAAAATTGATCGATGACAACGATGTTTCCTTCATGAGGAAAAATGAGCACCCAGAACAAAGAGGAAACCACACAAAACATGGCATGGGTCAAACTTCACCCAACTAGAAGGTTGTAATTCAGATTCGCATCTACAACCTCTACTTCTAACTCGACAGACTTCCCTTCCAAAGTGATGGGAAAACTTGTAAGAATACCATAAGGATGCGAGCCTCTACCATCAATGGCTTCTAAGGTGTTTAGGGACTGGTTGAGAGGTGGAGAGCCGATGTATTTCCAACATGAAACAAACATGATGCAGGTGGAAGCACCTTCATCAATGACAATTTCATGAATCATCTTTCCTTTTATAATAACTTGAATCAATAGTGCAATCTGATGAGGAAGACGAGGAACATGGTTTTCTATATCGAAAGTAATCAAGTTCAAATCAACAAGATCGATACCTCCTATAGCAGATAATAATGATTTCCACTGCATTGGACAAGTTTGGAGAACTTCCAAGGTAGACATCACAAATGGTGCTTGAGCTAAATCTTCGACAATACTATAATGTTGAGAATATCTAGTGTTCATATTATAGGATGACTTCTGAAGCACAACTTTGGGAGGTGGTTGGATGACAGATTCATTATTAGGTCTCTCGATATGAAGAGGACCATAATTGGGTGGAGCGTAAGTAGAGGGTGTATCAGTGGCTTCCTTTTTGACCATCTTCTTTTGAGGAGTTTGATAATATTTCGATCAGGTGATGACAAAGATAGGCAGTGAAGCCATAATGTAAACCTGAGAACTAGAATAAGTAGAGGATTGTGGTTAGTCTACCAACTGACTTTGATGAGATGGAAATGGCTCTTTGAGTACAGTCAGGGTCCCTTTTGATAAACGAATAAATTCAGCACGTCAGGGACAATCCTTGGTGTAATGATATTCCTCACAAATGAGGCAAGGGTATTTCAAATTATGCTTAGAGGCATCATCGGCAGATGGCTTAAGAGGATCATGTTTCAGGGTATCATATTTTGCTTTACCTTTACCATTTTTCTTACCTTTCAAAGCTTTGTCTGCCATGATAGACTGGATGACATTAACCTTAGAGGTTTTACTAGGATTCAATGGGGTTTTCAAAGGAGGATTAGAACCAGTACTCAAAACAATTTTTTGCTTTGAAGAAGCTTTAGTGGAAGCTTAGGATACCGATCAAATGATACAATCAATAGGTGGTACATCTGGAGACTTTGAAGATGCTGGATCCAATGATGGCCTTAGAGCATTAGGAAAATTTTCATATAGCATTTCAGATTGAGAATAAACCAAATAAAAATACTGGGCATGAGCAATAGCTTGATCCTCAGTAACCCAAGCTCCCATTGCTATATACAACGATTTTGTTTATGAATGACTTGGTGAACCATTCAGTCAACAAATCATCAGGGATTTCAAACTTGATGAGGTGATGTCAACAACTCCATTCATGGATGTGATCGGAGATATGGGTCGTGGTATCTTGTTTCAGAGATGTAAGCAAGTGGGTACCAGTTTCATAATGAATTGGTAACTAGAAGTGGGCGAGGAAGGGCATGGCCAAAGAGTTGAAGTCAGCATAGGTACCTCAAGGCAACTCGATGTACCACTTTGCGGCATCACCTGTCAAGGTTCACTGAAAGAGGCAGAGACGAACATAATCATTAATGTAGGAGTTGGAATAACACCATAAGTGATATGTCATCACATGGGCCTGAGGGTCCTCTTTAGATTTTCCTTCAAATTTGGGGCAATCACTTAGAATTTTAGTGAGAATTGGAGGCTAATAAGGTGAATGAAGTATTTGATAATTAGTAAGCCTCGAGACTTCAGGCAGTTCCAACATCACTAAAAATGAAAATTGCGGGTTAAAAGGCATATAAGGCCTTTGGAAAGGCCCAATTTGTAGGTTCCAACCTTGTTGGTAAGGATTCTGCTCCCAAAGTGGAGGATTTTGACCATAAGGGGCTTGATTTTCCCCCACTAAGGGATACCTTGACCATAAGGTGGATTTTTCCCAGGGTAGGTTTGATATTAACCTACCATAGGCCATTAGTAACCATAAGGTGGATAAACATTATGTGCGACATATGGATTGTAAGGTTGCTGCAACTGCTGACCCTTGTAGTAAAGTTGTTGGCCATGCTGCTGCAAGGGTTGGCCTTGTGTCTGCAAGGTTTGATGTTGTTGATATAAAGGTTGAGTTTGTTGCTGCAAGGGTTGACCTTGCTGCTACAATGGTTGACCTTGTAGATACAAGGGTTGATTTGGTTTTTGGACAAATTGCGTTTTCTGTTGCAAAGGCTATTGAAACTGTTGTGAATGTTTCTGTTGCTACTACAAAGGTTTCCCTTGCTGGTATAAAGGTTTTTGAATAGTTCCTTGAGGAATTCCCTATTGGTACTGATAAGTTCCAATTGGGATTTGACCATATGCACCGGGAATAGGATCTTGACTAGGTTTCACATGAGGACCTACTTGTGGAATATAAGGTGGATTTTGTAGTGCTTGTGAACCATATGGAACATAAGACTGTTGGAGAGGTATCTGGGCTATACAAGGCTATTTATATTGGATATTACCTGCCTTGGATGGATCAGCAGGATTAGGAATACCACTAACAGGTTGACTCACTCCAACCATGTGAGATTGTGATCCACTCACATGGGTTCCACCTGAAACAAGAGGGATATTTGGAATTCCCCCCCCCCCCCCCCCCCCCCCCCATTTTGGGAATGAGGCAGTGGCACATTTTGTCCACTTGATGTGGGAATTGAGGAAATTAAAAACATATAAGCCAAAAATGTCGGTTGCACCGGAATGGAAGGCTAAAGCAAAGGTAACAGTAGTGATAGAATCGTTGGTTGAATCAAAATTGAAGTAACGATAGTTTTCACAGGGATATGAGAGGTCATGTTAGGAATAAACAGACCAGAAGTGGGCATAGCATTTGATGACCAAATAGGATTTTGGTATAATGAAGAAGCACTGGGAGTTCCTGAAACTAGTTGAGACAAGGTTGTATAACCATGAGGAAGCATAGGTCCACTATTTTTAGCAGGAGGTTGAGATAGAACTCTTCCTACATAAGTAAAGCCTTCTAGAGGAAAGTCATATTTAGATTCATTATCAATACTAGGAGTGTGGGTAGTGAAGACTTCCAGAGGACCTGGAGGATAGGTTGGAATCTCACCTTCTGAAGCCATAGGTGCAAACAACTAGCAAGGAGGAATCTGAGATGGATGAGGATATAATTCCAAAGGAACACCAAGTTGATCATATGGACTATAAGGATGTTGAGGAGATATCACAAACGGGTCAAATATCAGATTCAGAGGATATAAAACAAACCTCTGTGGACTCTGAAGGGTTTCTGGATCAGACTCTTGAGTCGGAGATGAGTCTCGAGGTGGAGGATGAGAAGCAAGGGGTTGGATACTTGGGACAATTCCAAGTTCAAAGACTTGAGCTTCAAGTGACTACAGAAGTTCAATATGAACTCCTTGTGAAGACCCTTCAGTATCAGACGATGAAGGGGAACTGTGAGGTGAACACAATGGTTTAGCCATGATGAATTTCTCTCAAAAGCAGAAGGAGAAGAGATGATTCGTTGAGGACTAATTAAAATTAAAATTTACAAGGATTTACTCAATGTGAGGCAAAGAAGAAAATGCATGGGTTTGACATGTTATCATTGGAAGTTAATTTTATGACACAAAACAAAAAATAAATCAAAACGGGTAATGCTAGTCAAGAGGGTTTACCAAGTATCTGTGAACCGTTATATACACATTAGCCGAAACCAAATACTTGATGTACGACGTCCAATCTCACGAATGTTGTGTTCGGTGTATCACGTTTATAAGGCGGATGACTTGGTTACATGTGGCTAAAGGATCAACACCTAGTGGGGTATCCCAATATATACTTGACAATACAGGGAGCACAAGTTCGTGTTAGCATTGTCTAATGCATAACCACTCGATGAGAGTGTCCATATATACTTTCCATACTAAAGTGCCTCCTATATACTCAAAAGTATTGGAGAACCTTCGATATACTTCCATACTGGGATGGCATTCCACCCCCAGGATACAATGCAGACAATTAACGATAACTGCTATGTTTAAAGATGTTGGAACACGTCCTTAGCCTAGACCTATATATATTTGTGTTAGGTTACAAATGCTCCTTAGGTTGGTTGAGGTCAATTTTAAGTTTATCTTGAATCAGGTTTTAGTTTTATGGCTCCATGCTGTCACCTAAATTCCTATGATGCAACTAAATGAAAAAATTGAAATATTTTCATTTGATGAAGGATAAACTAATGAAGGAAGAGAGACAACCAAATAATGCATCAATCAAGAAAAATGCATCAAAACATAAATCTTTATCTTTCCAATGCAAAACGTAAAAATGAAATCTACTCTTCCACTCTCACTAGCAAATGAAATCCTATGAGAAACAAAAATCACTTTTCTTTCACTAAGATGCACTAATCTTTTTGTTTTTTTCCTTTCACTTTGATTCAAACATGCAAACTAATGCAATGAGAAAAGGAAAAAATGCAATCTAAAACAACTGAAACAAAAATTTCATTCACTTTGGTTTTGAATGCAAATTGTTTCAAAAAACACTCAAATGAAAAAATCTTTCACTTTTCTTTTCAAAACAATGAAATCAAAACAAGCATTCACTTTCTACAAAAAACAAACAATTGTAATCTAAGTTTGACATAGTACTAGAAGCAATTTTCAAAGTACCAAAATGATTCAACACTAATGAAAATAACCTCACAAACATGAACCAAAGCAACTTGAAAATGGTGTCTTGACTACAACAAGACTCCTAAATGGAAGAAATCAATATGATAGAGACAAGTTGAGAAATGAGTGAAGGGTGACCTAGACCTAGAAACCCCAGAAGGTAATGAAGCTCCAAAAACACATCAACAAAGCCAAGAGACAATTGCAATCACACAGGGATAACAATCAAGACAAACACACTGTAGTTACATTGGAAAATCACCCACAACGGTCAAAAACCACTGAAAACAAGAAGAAACCCCAATTTTTTCTTCTATCCTTTGGGATCAATGCACCTATTAAAGGAAAAAGGGAAATGAAAGGAAGGGAAATGTGACTATATATTAAAAACCAACGTTGACAATGTTTCTATCAAAGAAGAAAATGTGTTGGGCGAGAAAAATAAGGGAAAAAAATTAAAAAATCTTCAAAATCAGAGTAGGTTAAACACTCTCAAGCAAAACCTAGTGATTGCGTATATCTACAGTGGTGCACACAAGACAGGAAATCGACAGTTGGTCAAACTCATCAGAGAATCTGATCGAAGGAATGGATGGAAAGGTTATAGCTTCCCCAGTGGATTCACCATTTTGTTGTCTAGGTAAATTCTCTCTGCGGAGAGAGACGATCCCTCTAGTCCACTGAGTGGGACTAGAAACCTGTGTGACAATCTACAAGACACTTTCCGAAATTACAATGGAAATGAGAGAAGAGGAAGGGGACCAACCTCGTTCTGATGCTATAACACACTCCTTTATTGAAGATCTTGATTGCTTTCTCCTCAGGCTCAACTCTACTACTCACAGCGTTTGAATACCTACACAAGAGATAAAAGACACAACAAATCATATTAGTGTAACAATCATAATCGAAAGTAATCCACTTAACAGATCAAGGAGCATTAAGATAAATGATGCATTAACACAAAAATTTATGGAATGTGAACTGGCAGTTGTATATATTATGAATAAAAGAGGAAGCATACAACCAAGCCTTGATGTTAATGAGCCCTTCTTGAGTGAATGTCCAAGTCCAAGCTCAAGCTCTCCAAGCACTCCTTCTCCAAGCCAAATGAGTAGCATGTAGGCATTATGTCAGCATAAGGGTGCAAATAATTAGAGCAACCATTTGGGAATGGGAGAGGATGCATATATAGGAAGAGAAAGGGAGTTAGGATCTCTCCAAAGATCAAGGAAGCCCTCATCTCAAATAGGTAGCTCATAGGGATAAGATCAAAGGGAAATATTGGGAGAATTCAACCACATCCACAACAAACAACCTCCAACTTGTCATTCTGGAAGCCTTTAGATCACAAAGCTTCTTTTCATCTTTGGGAAAATTTTCCTTTTAGGGATTAGCACGAGTATCATAGTAAAAAGTGTGCTGGCAACGTGAGGCTAGTATGATGCAACCTACCATCAGCGCTAGTTTCCAAGGTTTTAGAGCTTACTTCTTCAGGGAAGGCTCAAGGCATGTTTTCATCAGTGTTTCAAGGAGGATCTAGATTGCATATTAGTATGGGTACATTGCATAATTTCCAAGTTTTGTGCACTTCAGGGTATTGTTGGAAAACACTGAGAGGTGAGGGGGTGAATCAGTATTCTTGAGACATATCACTTTTAAATCTTTTCAAAGCATTAGTTAATCTTCAATTATTATTAATGATCTGATATTCACCCTATGAGTGACATCAATTGAAGATTTATTGTTTAAAGGTATTACAGACTCATGTGCTGGTGTGTGTTCTGTGTTATTTAGGCAACGGATCGATCAGATTGCCAATACATAGACATTTAAATGGAAAAACAGTAGAGAAACATAGTAAGCAACACAAAGACACAAGAATTTTAATAATGAGTTCACCCTATACTCCAAGGCTACATCTCTGGTCCAGCTTTCAGTGGTGGCCTTGTTTTATTGTGCCTTTAAGCAGAGAATTACAATACAGGGACTCAATGTGAGTTCTCCTGAAGCAGGTTTTGCTTGGCAGGTTGGTTCTTGGATTCCCCAAGCCACTGGAGTACACAGACTCTTCTTCTTCCTACCAGCTCTGTGACCTTCTGGTCTACAGTGGAAAGAGCCAAATGTGGTGCTCAATTCGGAGAGATTCCTCTATGGGATGGCTTGAATCTCTTAAGCTCTCTGGTGCTCAATGCTGCCGCTGGTCAACTCGGCCCTTTGTCTCTTCCTGCTTTTGCTTTATTGCCTTATTCTTTGGTCTCTATCTCTTAGTGTTCAGTCCTCATCTCAGGGTTCGTTCTGACTAACTCGACTGCCCTATTCCTTTTTGTTGTTCATGGCTTTGAAGCCATTCGAACTCATGTTCGTTCGGTTCCTCTTTCACCACTATCGATTCACCTTCCGTAGTTGTGCTTGGAGTTCCCTGTTTGGTGTCAGCATGAATGCTCAGGGAGTGACCACTTGTCCTCCTCTAAACAGTGCTAGCCTGCTTCGTCGGTTCGTTTCTTCAGTTACATCGTGGATGAATTCTTTCCTCCATCATGGTGATCAAATGGATTCTAAACCTTTACAAATCTCGGTGTATTCCCTCGTCGATTCTGCTTCCTCCAACGGACTTGATCTCAACTGTCCGATCTAGGGCCTCTATATTCGACGCCATATGCACATCCTGCGTGGTTGACTTTCTCGACCGATAACATGCGATCAACGACAGTTTTCTCTCACCTCCGCTTGCCATGCGTTGATCGTTGAGTGGGATCACTCTGCTTCCATCCAAAACTGCTTACCATTTGAGGGTTCCCCAATCAATGTTGTCGGTTTCTAGAGCACGGGTCCCGCCTTTGCATGTTTAGTGCTTTTTTCCTTTTTCACCCACGGTTCTTCGGTTCGCCATGCATCTGAGTGCTTAAGGCTCCCTCCATTTCGGCCCTGTTTTCCCAATGATCGCGCATCAAAATCCACCTCCTTTTCCCGATCCGGGGCTCCTAGGGGCTACTTTGACCTCCTGCGTAGTCTCCTTGGGCCTCGGTCAGTGCGCTTTGGTCGAGGTCCTCGTCGGTCCATACTGTCTGCCATTGCCACTAGTTCAGGGGTGTTTTTGATCGTGGCTTCTGAATTATTTAGAGATTTGTCCTAATCTGTTATAGTCATGGTTCTTTGATAGTCTTTTATGGATCCAATTCGGATCACAACCTTCCCACTGAAAAAGCTTTTGGAACACCAAAAGTTGGTTTTCTTTCAAGAATCAACTAAGTGAGGATACTTCTGTCTCACTTGTCCAATCTCAATCCACTTTGCACTACTCGGCTTTGAACCTTTGAGTCCAATTCTAAGGTACTCAACATCCCCTCTGCGCGTCATCCTTACCTTCCTGTCCAAGACTTTGTCTTCCTACAATTCATTAAGATATTCAGGTAGCAGGTCATCAATAGAAGGAAATTGACTTTGCTCTTTATGATCCTTAATCATTGAAGGTTCAAACAATATCAAGTAGTCTGCATTTATGACTGGGTAGATGTGCATGTAAGCTGGTAGATCAAGGCAAAAAGCATTTTCACCAATATTCTCAAGTATCCTAAAAGGTCCATACCTGATAGGCTTTAGCTTTTTACCTTCACCTTGCGTCCTGTCCTTATTGATATACAGCCAGACCTGGTCTCCAACTTGAAAAATATGCTCCATCCGATGCTTTTTATACCTAGCCTTTTATTTGGCTTGGCTCTTTTCCAGTTGTTCCTGTACTGCCTGGTGGATCTCCTGGATCTGTTCAATCAACCTAGTTTCCTTGTCCACATCACTGTGTCCATCAACCATGGTATCTTTACCAAAGACAAAATCCAAAGGAGACCTTGGTATGAAACCAAAACAAGTCTCAAAAGGAGATCTCTATGTAGAAGACTGTTTGGCTCTATTGTAAGCATGCTGCACATAACACAAATGTTCATCCCAAAGCTTAGGATGTTTGCTGCAATATCCCCTGAGTAATTGGATCACTGTCCTATTAACTACTTTTGTCTGGCCATCGATTTGTGGATGTAAAGTTGTGCTTTTCTTCAGTTGGGTGTCCATCAGTTCCCACAAACTTGACCAAAACTTCACCACAAATCAGGTGTCCCGATCAGATACAATAGAAGAGGGTAATCTAAAATGAACCCATACATGTTCAAAGAATAATTTTACAGTTTGTTCAGCTATAATCTGTTTATTACAAGGTATCAAAATACACATTTTGCTAAACCTATCCACAACCACATATAAATAATCATGACCTTTCCTAGATTTAGGCAGTCCTCCAACAAAATCCATGGAAACACTTTCCCAAGGGTGAGAAGGAACTGGTAAAGGAGTGTACAAGCCTAGTTTTCTATTGCTGGGCTTGCTTTTAGTGCACCTAGTACACCCTCTTACATATCTAGAAACTATCTCATTAATTTTCAGCCAACAACAAAATCTTTGTAGTGGTGCAACTATTTTACTTAACGCAAAGTGACCTGATATCAGAGAAGTGTGTGCCTCTCTAATTATCTTTACTCTCTCGGTTTGTGGAATGCAGAGTTTCCCACAATGGTATAAGAGTCGGTTCTTCACATGATAGTTCAATTCTTCTACCTTTTTTCCTTGAATCAAAGTTGCATATACATATTTAAAGTCCATATCTTGAGCATATTGTTCAATGTAACTTTCATGTAGTACAAAATTATGCTTAAGTATAGTAGATGCATTTATAATGGGTCTAGATAACATGTATGCAACTTTGTTGTGTATGCCCTTTTTATATCTGATGACTAGATGAAACTATTGTAGAAAACCCATCCATCTGTAATGTCTTGATTGTTGCAACTTAGTTTGGGAGTGTAGATATTAATGTGGTTGATGATCGGTATGTATTACTGTCTCTTTTCCCATTAAGTAACATTTCCAATTTTTCACACTCTGAACTAATGCATATAATTCTTTATCATATGTAGGATAGTTAATTACTATAGGATTAAAAGCCTCAGAATGATAACATATGGGTTTACCGTGTTGTGTCAACACTGCTTCCATGGCATAGTCACTGGCATCTGTTTGGATTTCAAACAGTCTTTGTAGATCAAGCAGTGCTAATACAGGTGTTGTACTGATCATTTATTTCAAGGTGTCGAAGGCTTTCTGATGTTTGCCTCCCCACTAAAACACCCTGCTCAATCCTGTCAAAGCATGTAATGGAGCTACAATTGAGGAAAAATTAGAAATGAACTTCCTCCAATATTGTGCTACTCCTAAGAAGCTTCTCACTTCTGTAGCAGACTTGGGTTCAACCCAGTTTACAATGACTGCCACTTTAGAGGGATCTATTTTCAATTCACCACCCACTACTATATGACCCAAATAATTTAGAGATGTTTTTCCAAATTCACATTTTGAGAGTTTAACATAAAGTTTTTCTCTTTTCAAAACATCTAATGTCTGCTTAACATGCTTTAAGTGTTCTTCCCACGTTTTACTAAAAATCATAATATCATCTAGATACACAATAACAAAATCACCAAGAAAATGTCTGAGTACTTCATTCATTAATCTCATGAAAGTAGTAAGAGCATTGGTCAAGCCAAAAGGCATAACCAGCCACTCATACAATCCCTGCTTTGTCTTGAAAGCAGTCTTCCATGCATCTTTCTCTGCAACTCTGACCTGATGGTATCCACTGTGCAAATCTAGCTTGGTGAAATAAACAGCTTCCTTCAATTGATCTAAAAGATCATCTATGCAAGGAAGGGGATAACGATTTTTTATTGTTATCTTATTCAGTGCTCGCTAGTCAATGCACATTCTCCACGAGCCATCTTTCTTTCTCACCAAAATGATTGGTGACCCACATGATGATGTGCTAGGCCTAATGAATCCCTTCTCAAGCAACTCCTGCACCTACTTCTTGATTTCAACATTATCTAAATTAGACAACCTTTTATACCTGTGGCAACAATGATTGTTTCATCTCTCGAGTCTGACCCAAATATTTCTGAATAGCTGCAACAGTCTTCTTCTTCTTGCCCTCGGACTTCTTAGGTCTCAGCTTTGGATGCAAAATACAACAGTGCTCATCATCATGCCCCTCCTTTTTACAGTGAGTGCATGAGGCTTTTCCTTTCTGTGCAATATTAGCCTTCCTTTCTTTCCACTTCTGCTTTCTTTTCTCCTTTCTCTTGCTTACAGTGGTTTGGGATGGTCCCCCAACTTCTGGATTTCCATTCTTTCCTCTAGCTTCTAGATGAGTAGCTTGTACAGATACCTCATCTATACTAGTGGGATTAAACATGAGGATGGTATGCCTCATGTAGTTGTGTAGACCACCAATGTACTTCAAAAGAGTCTCTGGTGAGTCTAATGAGATACCTAACATCAATGCTCTCTTTCTGAATTCTTGAGTATATCCTTGCACACTTTGCCCTTTCAACTGCTGAAGAGTTTGCCAACTCATCATGGCTTGTTTCATGTAGGCCAATGGATAGAAATTCTTTTTGACTGCAACAACAAATTCACTCCAGACATAGATGGTCTTACCATGTTTCTTTATGTTAGCTTGGGTTCTTCCTGCCCACCAAACCAAGGCAGTGCCTCCTAGGTGTAGGCTTTCCAACTAAATTTTGCTCTTGTCTAACTTGATGTTCTACACTCTGCAATACACATCAATATGTCTAATCCAATTGTCCAACTTTTCAGCATTTAACTCTCCATCATATATAGGCAAATAAAAATTAACACCTAGCTTAATCAAAGATGCTTTCTTATTATGCACAGGGCTATTAGGAGGTGTGAGAAAGCTTTCCCCTTTTCTTTTCCTTTTGAGTGGTCATGGGAATGAGACTCATATTCTTCTTTATCTTGTTTAGAACCTGATGAATCTTCATCCTTATGCTTTCTAAAGTCCCTATACATTTCTTCTACCATAGACATTATAGCTAGGAAACTCTCTATGAATTTAGGGTCTGGCCCCATAGAACCTTCCTCTGACATTGTCTTCCGAGGATAGACTCTCCCAATTTTAGGATTAGCTTCGACCAACTCTCCTTCTCCTAATTTGAGCTTTGATCTAGTGATCATTCATAACTAAACCAACACAAGCTTGTCTAACCTTACAACCTAAAGCTCTGATACCACTTGATCTGATATTCACCCTATGAGTGACATTAGTTAAAGATTTATTGTTTAAAGGTATTACAGACTCATGTGCTAGTGTGTGTTCTGTGATATTGAAGCAACAGATCGATCAGATTGCCAATACACATACATTTAAATGGAAAGACAACAGAGAAATACAGTAAGCAACACAAAGACACAAGAATTTTAATAAGGAGTTCACCCTATACTCGAGGGCTACATCTCCAGTCCAGCTTTCGGTGGTGGCCTTGTTTTATTGTGCCTTTAAGCAGAGAATTACAATATAGGGACTCAATGTGAGTTCTCCTGAAGCAAGTTTTGCTTGGCAGGGTGGTTCTTGGATTCCCCAAGCCACTGAAGTACACAAACTCTTCTTCTTCCTACTAGCTCTGTGACCTTCTGGTCTACAATGGAAAGAGCCAAATGTGGTGCTCAATCCAAATAGATTCCTCTATGGGATGGCTTGAATCTCTTAAGCTCTTTGGTGCTCGATGCTTCTGTTGGTCAGCTTGACCCTCTGTCTCTTCCTGCTTTTGCTTTACTGCCTTCTTCTCTAGTTTCTGTCTCTTAGTGTTCAGTCCTCCTCTCAGGGTTCGTTCTAACTGACTCAACTGTCCTATTCCTTTTCACTATTCATGGCTTTGAAGCCATTCGAACTCATGTCCATTTGGTTCCTCTTCTACCACTATCGATTCACCTTCTGGATTTGTGCTTGGAGTTCCCTACTCAATGTCAGAATGAATGCTCAGGGAGTGGCCACTTGTCCTCCTTTAAACAGCACCAACCTACTTTGTTGGTTTGTTTCTTTAGTTACATCGTGGATGAAGTATTTCCTCCACTGTGGCAGTCAAACGGATTCCAAAAATTTACAAATTGCAGCATATTCCCTCATCGAATCCACTTCCTCCATCGGGCTTGATCTTAGCCATCTAATCTAAGGCGTCCAGATTCGACGCCATACACACGTCCTGCACGGTTGACTTGCTCAATCGATAATCGATCAACGGAAATTTTCTCTCACCTCTGCTTGCCACGTGTCAATCATTAAGTGGGATCGCTTTGCTTCCATCCAAAACCGCTTACCGTTTGAGGGTGCCCCGATCAATACCACCAGTTTCCAAAGCGCAGGTCCCACCTTCACACGTTTAGCACTTTTTTCCTTTTCTGCCTGTGGTTCTCTGGTTCGCCATGAGTCTGAGTGCTTAAGGCTCCCTCCATTTCGGCCCTGTTTGCCTAGCAATGCGCGATAAGCACTAATCGCGCATCAAAATCCACCTCCCTTTCCCGATCCGGGGCTCCTAGGGGCTACTTTGACCTCCTACGCAGTCTCCATGGGCCTCGGTCAGCGCGCTTTGACCGAGGTCCTTGTCATTCCATGCTGGCTGCCATTGCCACTAATTCAGGGGTGTTTTTGATCATGGTTTTTGAATTCTTTAGAGATTTGTCCCGATCTGTTACAGTCATGGTTCTTTGACAGTATTTTATGGATCTAATTCAAATCAATTAACGTTTATGCAGTAATAACAATAAATAAAAGAACACCGGAGGCACAAAGATTTTAGTTGGAAAACCCCCTTCGGGTCAAAAACCACCTAATGATTTTCTAATAAATTCTTTAATCTTCAGCCCCAATTGAAATGAAAGCAACAACTTCCTAGAATTCTAGAAAAATCGTTCTTCTCCAGCTCCCACTGGATGGATGCTCTAATGATTCTTCAGTAGTTAATTGAACGGATGGCCCAACACCCAATGAGCTACAAATCACCCTACCACCACCTTACCACCCTAAAGTTTTCACAAGCTTGAACCTATTGGTGACTTCATGCACCAGCCTAACACCACCCTACCACCCTATAGAAGAATAAAAGAAGAATGGACTCTCGTATCAGGGAAAATGGCCCAGTTTACAATGATATAGAATGATGTAGAGGAAGAAGACACACTAGACCATAACCCAAACTATGACACAACCACCTAATGATGATCCTAGACCTCCTAATAGTGCCTCTTAAACTCTTGGTAGATAGACACTTGTACAACTTTTACAAAGATGCTTTTACAATGACTTTGTATAATGATACTTTTACAATGATTGTATGTAGTGCTTCTCACTTGAAGACTTCATGTGGTGAACTTCTTGCTACTGTTCTGCACCTTGATTGTTGCTCTTGTCATGCTACCCTTTCTCACTCTTCAAAATATTAGATTATGCATTGAGTATTCTCTTGACGAATATATAATACCTGCAAAAGGTCTTCAAGGAAATACCGATGACATGATAATAGTAAAACTTACCTCATCCTGTAGAGCATATGTCAGTGCTAAACAAAAACAACAAATTAGAATAAAAAGAACCTAATGAAATTAATATATGAACATACATATACAGAAGATAATTACCTGTATCTTACCTCTACTGCATCATTTTGCTGCACCTGCTCTTTTCTACTCTAGAAAGTCTGGTCCTTTGCACCCCTTGATAACACTTGATCTAGTTTTTCTTTCCTTCTAGGAGCACAATATTTAATCTAATGTATCTCTATGATTCTAGATCCCCAACATGCGATATTCAGTCCTTTAGAATCCCTCTGAGTATTCTTTCCATGCCATAGGTCTGACCCAATTTGGACTCTTCAAGGCAAAGTTATGCCCAATCTCTCACAATGACCTAATTATGGACTAGTTCAGTAGAGCGAACTTGTACGACGTACCACGTGTCACTGTTTCCTCCTTTGACTCTACAATTTTTACATAGAAAATTATTTTCCATGCACTATCCACCACTTTTTATAGAATTCCAATCCTCTTCTCAGAAAGAGAGTTATGACGATTTTCCCAAGGTCATTTCTTTGAGATGCAATTCGGAAGCCTGCAAAAACCCTAACTTCCATAGATCATATCACCAAAAATATAGTGAACCAAGATCATAAATTCAGTCACGACATTCACCAAGATTGAAAATCAAATGGGTTTTAATTTCAGAATCTAATACTTTGCATAAATGAATTTATAGCGAAAATGCCAGAATCACTACTTTTGGGGGATATATGAGATTTCTTTTTATAGAGTTGAGAGGGGCTTCTATAGAGAATGTTGGAGGGATTTTGGGAGCTTAAGAAATTATTAATTATTGACTATTCAATGACCAAAACCAATTATGAGTGCCATGCCACAACCCCATAAGGCTTTAGCCCACTATCTGGGGTTACTAACTTCAAACATGAATATCTCTCAAACCGTGAAGAATTACTTGGCATACCATCTATCAACGGAAACATCTAGACGCGTAGAATCCATCTAGAAGATCCTTGACTCAAAATAGAGTAAGTTGTCAAGTCAAAATTCCCTTGAAAGATCACGGTAGCCCCCTAGTGCTGCTTGGGTTGACATCAATGGCAACCTCAAATCAACTTTAGACCAACAAGCTCCCCCTTTGGCATTGATGGCAACACTAGTAACCCCCCTACACTCAAGGCACCTCTTCCTACTGCCTTCTCTTCCCCTTTGACATCAATGGCAAAGGGTAACTCCCCTTAACACACCACCATCCTACGGACTTGTACACACTTCCACTCCCCATTTATTTTTGAATAAGGAAAATCTAATGAGAACTTGGGAGAATCCCAAGCTTCTAGCGAAGATATTCAAATGATTCACGAGGTAAAGGTTTAGCGAAGATATCAATGATTTGTTCTTTTGTACCAACATATTCATGTTTGATATTCTTTTCAGTGACATGTTCTCTAACAAAATGATATTTTATCAGAATGTGTTTTGTTTTTGAATGCATGACAGGATTCTTGGAGATGTTGATGGCACAGGTGTTATCACAGAGGATGGGAATAAGCTCACTGAATTGTACTTGAAGATCTTGCAAAGTTTGTTTCATCCAAAGGACTTGAGTACAACAAGCTTCCGCTGCAATGAATTATGATTCCATTGTAGATAATGAGATTGAGGTTTTCTTATTGCTCAACTGTGATACGAGACAACCACCTAGATAAAATGCTACTCCACTATTACTCTTACGATCATCAACAGTTCCTGCCCAATCTACATTTGTAAAGGCTTGAATAATGAGATTGTTGCCCTTGGGATACTACAAGCCATTTTCTGTTGTGCCCTTTAGATATCGTAGAATTATTTTGATGGAAATAATATGTGATTATTTTGGTGCTGCTTGGAATCTTTCTACTTGTCCAACTGCTTGATAACATCTGGTTGGGAGGCTATTACATATAGAAGACTACCAATCATAGATATGTACAACCTCTGATACTCGTCCTTAGATGAGTCGTCTATGCTCAATTTATAACCTGTTACCATTTGAGTAAGGATGGGTTTGCAATATTCCATTTTGAATTTCTTGAGCATTTCCTTGATGTACTTGGCTTGACATATAAATATTCCTTTTCCTTGCTGAGATATTTGAGGCCCTAAGAAGTGTGTCAACTCACCAAGTAAAGACATATCAAACTCACTTTGCATCTTTGTAGCAAAGTTCTTACTTAATCAATCATCACTGCTACCAAATATTATATCATCCACATATACGTCAACGATTGTTAAATTATCTTTATCTATTTGTATGTAAAGATTTCTATCATCAGTACCTTTCTTGAACATGTATAGGCGAGAAACATCTGGATGGCTTCCATTTTGGAAACTGGTACAAATGTTTTGTCAAAATCAATTCCTTCCACTTGTGCATATCCTTTGTAGACCAATCTTGCTTTGTTTTTGGTAACCTATAATCCTTCAATTGTTTTTCTCCCCCTGAACCTATAATGAAGCTGACATCTTGTTCAAACTACCTTCCTGTCAATTGTAGATTTGTGCCATATATTGTTGCATAGACTCCTCCTCTACAAACATTAAGGAGTCAACAAGCCTAATTTTTCATAATAGTGAGGCACCTAACAAGCCATCTTGACTTGAGTCATTAACTGAAGCAAATGTTGATTCCTCACAATCTGCTACGAATCGTGAAAGCATAATTGTTGGGACCTTCTTGCCTTCTTGCTTTTCTTGGTCATCTTATACTTGTTCATCCAATACCTATTTTCCTTTACAAACCTTCTTATTCTTGTCTTCAAGATTTTCATTCATGGTTGATTCCATCATGTACCTATAGTTACGAGCTATATGTCCATAGTTATGACATTTGTAACATTCGTTGTTATTCATAGAAGATTCTGTTTGTTGTTTATATCATGATCCTGCAAATTTGCTTCTAGGGTTTTGCCGATAATAGTTGTACCTGTTTGGAACTTCACAATCCTTAGCCATATGTCCAAAATTGTTACATTTGTAACATTCGACATCATCTCTCAAATGATAAAATTTGTGGATATTATGTTGAGTTCTAGAATATCCATTTATGAGAGATCTCCTGGAATTATATTCATTCCAAACATACATGTGACATTCTAAAGCTCTATGTCCAAATTTTCCACATGAATAATAATAGCCATGAAAATTATGTTGGTACCTGGATGAAAATTTTCGTCGAGGAATTGTCTTCCAAGGCTATTCTTTCGAATCTTGTCCAATGAAGTCTACATGCCTGTCAAATCACATAGTTTCATTGTATTTTGTTGTAGAAGGTCCTGCTTCTTCTTTGTCACTGAGTCAAGTTCTGTCGTTGTAAGATCATTGATTGTTGATGAGTTCTTCCAATGCCCTTGAGCTATTGGCATAGTTTTGGACAAATTTTCCCTTCTTCACTTCTTTACATAGTGAGACTACTTCGGCTTCTAATGCTTCCGTTCTCTGTATATTAGAAACTTTGCTTCTTTGACATTTAAGTCACCTGCATATATATTCTCAAGCTTTTCCCATACATTTTTGGCAATTTTACAACCCAACACCTGATGATAAGCAGATTCAATAAGTCCACTGATAACAATATTCTTTTCTTTTACATCATTTACCAAATTCTTCTTACCTTGTTCATCCATGGTTGGTGTAAAGCCATTTTGAATAGTGTCCCATACTTCATAACCTTGCACCAAGAGATAGACCTCCAGTCTTCCTTTCCAGAGTGCATAATTATTTTCATTAAATAGAGGTACATCATTCTTGGTATGCTCCATGATCTCCTTCCAGTTGTTAAACTGCTATTGAAGGAGCCAAGCTCTGATCCCAATTGTTGGAAAATACGGGGGGGTGTGAATCAATTTCCTTAGCAAAAGCACTTTTAAATCTTTTCAAAGCATTAGTTAATCTTCAATTATTATTAACGTTTATGCAGTAATAAAAATAAATAAAAGAACACAGGAGGCACAAAGATTTTAGGTGGAAAACCCCCTCCAAGACAAAAACCACCTAACAATTTTCTAATAAATTCTTTAATCTTCAGCCCCAACTGAAACAAAAGCAACAACTTCCTAGAATTCTAGAATAACATTCTTCTCCAGCTCCCACTGGATGGATGCTCGAATGCCCAAGATTCTTCAGTAGTTAATTGAACGGATGCCCCAACACCCCATGAGCTACAACTCACCCTACCACCACCTTCCCACCCTGAAGCTTTCACAAGCTTGAACCTATTGGTGACTTCATGCTCCAGCCTAGCAACACCCTACCACCCTATAGAATAATACAAGAAAAATGGACTCTCGTACCAGGGAAAATGGTCCACTTTACAATGATATAGAATGATGTAGAAGAAGAAGTCACACTAGACCATAAACCCAACTATGACACAACCACCTAATGATGATCTTAGACCTCCTAATAGTGCCTCTTCAACTCTTGGCAGATAGACACTTGTACAACTTTTACAATGACTGTACAATGATACTTTTACAATAATTGTATGTAGTGCTTCCCACTTGAAGACTTCATGTGGTGAACTTCTTGCTACTGTTCTGCACCTTGATTGGTGCTCTTTTCATGCTACCCTTTCTCACTCTTCAGAACATTAGATTATGCATTGAGTCTTCTCTTGATGAATATATCATACCTGCAAAAAGTCTTCAAGGAAATACCCATGACATGATAATAGCAAAACTTACCTCATCCTACAGAGCATATGTCAGTGCTAAACAAAAACAACAAATTAGAATAAAAATAACCTAATGAAATTAATATATAAACATACAGTACCTGTATCTTACCTCTTCTGCATCATTTTGTTGTACCTTGCTCTTTTCTACCCTAGAAAGTCTGGTCCTTTGCACCCCTTGATAAAACTTGATCTATTTTTTCTTTCCTTCTAGGAGCGCGATATTTAATCTGATATATCTCTACGATTCTAGATCCCCAACATGTGATATTAGGTCCTTTAGAATTCCTTTGAGTCTTATTTCCAATGCCATACCTCTGACCCGATTTGGACTCTTCAATACAAAGTTATGCCCAATCTTTCACAATGACCTAATTATGGACTAATTCAGTAGAGCGAAGTTGTATGACATGCCACGTGTCATTGTTTCCTCCTTCGGCTCTACAATTGCTACATAGAAAACTACATTCTGTGCACTATCCACCACTTTTTACAGAATTCCAATCCTCTTCTCAGAAAGAGAGTTATAATGATTTTCCCAAGGTCATTTCTTTGAGATGCAATTCGGCAGCCTGCAAAAACCCTAACTTCCAAGATCATATCTCCGAAAATATAGCAAACCAAGATTGGAAATTCAGTCAATACGTTCACCAATATTTAAAATCAAATGGGTTTTAATTTCAAAATCTAAGACTTCGAAGAAATGAAGTTATAGCGAAAATGCCAGAATCACTACTTTTGGGGGATATATGAGATTTCTTTTTATAGAGTTTAGAGGGACTTCTATAGAGAATGTTGGCAGGATTTTAGGAGCTCAAGAAATTATTAACTATTGACTATTCAATGACCAAAACCAATTATGAGTGCCATGCCACAACCCCATAGGGTTTTAGCCCACTATCTGGGGTTACTAACTTCAAACATGAATATCTCTCAAACCGTGAAGAATTACTTGGCATGCCATATATCAACGGAAACATCTAGATGCATATAATCCATCTAGAAGATCCTTGACTCAAAATAGAGTAAGTTGTCAAGTCAAACTTCCCTTGAAATATCACGGTAGCCCGTAGTGCTGCTTGGGTTGACACCAATGGCAACCTCAGATCATCTTTAGATCAACAATCTCCCGCTTTGGTATTAATGGCAACACAAGTAACCCCCCTACGCTCAAGGCACCTCTTCCTACTACCTTCTCTCCCCCTTTGACATCAATGGCAAAGGGTAACTCCCCCTGACACACCACCATCCTGCGGACCTATACACACTTCCACTCCCCCTTTATTTTCTAAATAAGGAAAATCTAATGAGAACTTAGGAGAATCCCAAGCTTCTAGTGAAGATATTCAAATGATTCACAAGGTAAAGGTTTAGTGAAGATATCAATGATTTGTTCTTTTGTACCAACATATTCAAGTTTGATATTCTTTTCAGTGACATGTTCTCTAACAAAATGATATTTTATTGGAATGTGTTTTTTTCTTGAATGCATGACAGGATTCTTGGAGATGTTGATGGCAAAGGTGTTATCACAGAAGATGGGAATAAGCTCACTGAATTGTACTTGAAGATCTTGCAAAGTTTTTTTCATCCAAAGGACTTCAGTACAACAAGCTATAGCTGCAATGTATTATGATTCCGCTGTAGATAATGAGATTGAGGTTTTCTTTTTGCTCAACCATGATATGAGACAACCACCTATATAAAATGCTACTCCACTAGTACTCTTACGATCATCAATGGTTCCTGCCCAATCTACATTTGTAAAGGCTTGAATAATGAGATTGTTGCCCTTGGGATACTACAAGCCATATTCTGTTGTGCCCTTTAGATATTGTAGAATTATTTTGATGGAAATAATATGTGATTCTTTTGGTGCTACTTGGAATCTTTCTACTTGTCCAACTGCTTGCATAACATCTGGTCAAGAGGCTGTTACATATAGAAGACTACCAATCATAGATATGTACAACCTCTGATCCTCATCCTTAGATGAGTCATCTATGCTCAATTTGTAACCTGTTACGGTCAGAGTAAGGATGGGTTTGCAATCTTCCATTTTGAATTTCTTGAGCATTTCCTTGATGTACTTGGCTTGACATATAAATATTCCTTTCTCTTGTTGAGATATTTGAAGCCCTAAGAAGTATGTCAACTCACCAAGTAAAGACATCTCGAACTCACTTTGCATATTTGTAGCAAAGTTCTTACTTAGTCAATCATCATTGCTACCAAATATTATATCATCCACATATACCTTAATGATTGTTAAATTATCTTTATCTATTTGTATGTAAAGATTTCTATCATCAATACCTTTCTTGAACATGCATAGGCGAGAAACATCTGGATGGCTTCCATTTTGGAAACTAGTGCAAATGTTTTGTCAAAATCAATTCCTTCCACTTGTGCATAGCCTTTAAAAACCAATCTTGCTTTGTTTCTGGTAACCTATAATCCTTCAACTGTTTTTCTCCTCGTGAACCTGTAATGAAGTTGACATCTTGTTCAAGCTACCTTCTTGTCAATCGTAGATTTGTGCCATATACTGTTGCATAGATGTTTCCAGGAAAACTAGTGTCTTTTCGATCGACTAGCCCTCTAGGATTGACATCTATCCTAGAAACAAACAATCAAAGCAATTTGGGATTTCTTCTATGTATGATAGATAAGAGAGAGGCAAAGGAATCAACCTGGATCTTCCGCTTGACTCCTTACTTGATCTTTGTCCCCCTTGACAAAGCTTGCAACTCCTCTCCTACTTATCCCACTTAGAGAATACTTGTAGAAACACAGTGACAAAACACAGTCAAAGCATCTTGATCTATTATATCATAAGCATTGCAGAATCAGAAATACAATGAACATACAATGGCATTCACAAATAATAACATTCACAATTGTGCAATTGTATGGAAGAAAACACAAAGAACTTTATTAAATAGAAGGGAGAATTACAACCTAGCTGTCTGATCCAACATCATCCTCCCAGCATCAAAGCCCTCTTCACCTCATCAACAGCAAGATCACATCAACAATACAATGCTCTTTCTCAACCTCAAACTATCAACACTTCCTTGCAAATTACAAAATTCCAGCCTCTAGATCTCTTAGATGAGGGATCCATTTATAAAAGTGTGAAAGGGTGTGAGTCATCTCTGGGGTTTTGATTAGTGTCATTCCACTTGTTGTTTTTGGTTCCACTTGGAGATTTCTTCGATCTCTTACTCATCCCTGGGTGAATTCAAAGAGGCAAGTGTCATAGGAGAAGTTTCTAGAAGATTCCATGAGCATCCACTGAGCAAACTGTCTTGGACATTTGTCCATCCTTGCTCATTGTACCCTACAGAAGGCCTCATTAGTATGCATTGCACCTGGCTAGTGTAGGAGTCAGTATGCATCACACCTTGACAGTGGAGCAGTCAGTATGGTCCTATTTTGGCCAGTTCTGGATGGTTGTTCAGGTGGAACTTTTGGGGAATGATGTAATCAGTTGACCATGATCCTTTAGGGTATGAAACAACACTTTTAGGGGTTAAAGAGCCCTAGTTTATCAACATATAAGATTGGGGTTGAAGTGCCCAAATATGTATATAACAGTTGCCCCCTAAAGCATGAAGTCGTAAATCTTTTGATGTTGGGTGAAATACTTTATCATGAGGATCTGAGGTTTTCGAAACTAGAAGGTGACCTGTATAAGATACAATACAATACATCATCATAATATAATTTTCATGATCTAGTTGAGGCGGGGATTCCCATGCTCAACTTTATAAATTCATTTCATGTACATAGAAAAGATAGTCATTTGCATATGCAGATTGGTGATTCTTCAAATGTATATTCATCATCCTTGACTCGGATGACCATCTATGCAGCTTTTGTGTACATTTGATGTCTTTATATCCCTGAATATATCGCAACCTAGATGGATGAAACTAGATCTGGGGTCTTCAAAACTAGTTCAATCTTCACCTGATGTACAAGTAAATCCATGTGAAGAAATGTTATGAAGTTGAACATGGAAAGACATTACCTGATTACCAGCCAATAATGTGAGCTATTAATAGACGCGAGAGGAATCACCGATAATGATGATGACCCTCAAGGTACTACAGTACAATTCACGTGGTGTGAATATAAGATCCGATGTCGAACACCATGCAAAATATTTCGGTCGAAGGTCACTGATGTCAACCTGTCACCGGAAGTGAGAAACTTACCATTGAGGCATGCAAGCTTCAAATTACTGAAAGGGGTGTTTCTAAGTCAACTTCTTGGATAATGAGCTGATGTCGACAAGAAGTGACCCGTCGTAGGAGGGCCTTAATGTATCCCACATCTACAACACGAAACGAAGCAAATGATCTTTTAGAGGTGAAAAAGATCTGACGACACAAGGTTCAGGAGTGGCAATCATGAAAAATAGAGGGTGAAGGTAGTGCAGTGGATGAGGCATTAATTGGATGGTGGTTTCTCAACTAAATGACTTCTCTTGAACATATTGGTGACACTGATATGGATTGGTAGCATTAACCCCAACAGATGGATGGTGTGGAAGACCAATGGTGAAATGACCGGCGAATATAATAACCCAACCCGACTCAATCATGGTGATGGAGTGAAAGTGTCATGTTCAAGAGCGACTTGCTACCATAAAATTCTTCAAGTTTTCTTCCCTTTTTCCCCAGTCATTGCTGACTAGTACCTCTTTATTTTTGTCAATCTTGAGGAGGATAACATATTCTTGTTCTATAATTTGCCCTTCAGACAAACCTGTCGCTATATTTTAGTGAGTCTAGCGACAGTGAAACTCGTTCTTGTCTAGGTGGACAAGTTTGTCGCTATTGTTTTAACGAGTTTAATGACAAAGACAACTCGGTCCTTTTCATGTTTAGAGAGTTTGAAAAGGGACAAAGAGGAAACTCCAGTAGTTCTTTTTCGTAGCGTAATCCCTTAAGTCTAAAAAAGGATAAAATAATACAAAAAGATGACTTTTGGATCACTTTAGCGAGCCGAAAAGACAAGTGCTTGAACTTTTGCGTGAGATAATCCCTCAGGTCCAAAAAAGATTAAAATAAACAAGAGGGATGGCACTTCCAATCACTTTAGCAAGCTAGAAAGGCCAATAGCTTGACAATATTTTCATATTTAACAAGTCTGAAAAGAGTTTAAAGGAGACTCGTTTTTGAGGAATGAGTGGTGTTCAGGGTAGCAACTGGTTTCGGGTAAGCTTGGAACTTCTCAAAACATGGTGATGTGAAGAGGTTGGCTAAGACGACCACTCGTCACAGCTATTCCTCAAAAGGGTAAACAACCAAGTGGAAGTGTATGATCAGCCAAAAGGATGGAGGTGATGGCAGGGACACAACCAAGGCTCAAAAGGCTGATAGCATGGTAATCAAAAAGGTTATTTACCAGAGGCAGGTTCATTTTTTAACGAGCTTGAATCATGGGGGAACTATGCTCGGTAGTAGGTTTATTTTTTAACGAGCTTGAACCATGTGACAACATATGCTCAGTGGTAGGTTTATTTTTTAACAAGCTTGAACCATGTGATAACATATGCTCAGATTTTAGTTTTCTTTTTATGTAAGCTAGAAACGACAAAACTAAAAAGCTAGAAAAACAAAACTAAAAATATAGAAAAACTAGAAAGCTAAGGAACTACTGAGGTTAGGTAGGATGGTTTTGTCCACATAATAGACAAAACACTTCCTTTGCTTCATCTACAGCATAGACAAAGGTGAATGGTATGTTAGACCAATCACCTAACCTAAGAAGTTAAAAAGCTAAAAACTAAAAGGTTAGAAAATGAAATTGAAAAAAGGGTTACATGCCCCCAGCATGATGAAAGGGAGAGTCTCTAGTAACCATATGGAAATCATTGTGGTTAAGCAGGATGGTTTTGGTCACCGGTTAGACAAAACACTTCCTTCGGTTAGACAAAGGTGAATGGTGTGTTAAACCAATCACTTAACTTACAGCGAAACTCATATGGTAGGATGGTTTCATCCACAGAATAGACAAAACACTTCCTTGGCTTCGTCCATAGCACAGACAAAAATGAACAGTTTTTTAGACCAATCACATAACCTACTGGGAAACCTATCTTTTCAGCTAGGTTCGTCCGCCAACGTAGACAAGGGTGCATGCCCCCTAAGATTCGTTACATTCACCAGACTACTCGCGGAAATTAGGTGGATGGAATGAAGGTTGGAGAGACACTCTCGATGCAAAAGGAACATTTAGGGATGATGATCGACTTGGAGCTATGCTTGAACCGGGGAAAGAAAGCTAGTCAATAGTGACAATTTTGCCTTCATGCGGGAAACACATCACTCAAAAGAGTGTTGAGACAATAGCTTCCATGTTGTAAACATAGTCACGTCCAAGGAGTAGATTGTAATCTAACGGTCCTGGGACTACCATCACATTCAAGTGAACAGTTTTCCTACCCAAAGTTATCGGTAACTTAGGAAGGATCCCTAACAGTCGACTGGTTCCTTTGTTAAATCCTGACAGATTTTGTGTCATAGGCATAAGTGATGGCAAACCAAGTGCTTTCCAAGCAGTTGAGGAAAGGATACTCACTGATGCCTCTTCATCGATGATAGTGCCAGACAGGAACATTTTGTAAACTTGTAATATGATCCAAAATGGTACATTAGAAGGAAGGCAGGATCTTGCTAGTCGATTCCAATCAAAGGAAGTGACTAGACTACTTGGAGGGGGTACTGAATAAATGGTTGAATTAACCCCTTGAGTAACGGGAACTAGGGGATTCTCTTCCTATTTTGAAGGAATGGGTGGATTGCCCCCAAGTTCATCGGACTCTGAAGTGATAAAAAGAATTTGAAACGGTATCGTTCTCACTCTCTTCGGGAAGGGTATGATCTTCTGAAAGTAAAACTGAGTTGATTGCCATCTCGACCTATTGACTTTGGTCCAGTATGGACTCAGAAGATTCACTTTCAACGATAGGTGTTTCGCCCAACGATTGAGTTATGTCAGTCGGATTTTCAACTAGTAAAGGACTTGGGGAGAGTTTCCTATATCCAGTTGGAAGTCGCTACGGTGAAGCATGATAGCTATGCAAGACTCTTTTGGCTTCATCCAAAAAAGGACAATGGGGAAGGGTATGGCCCCCTTCACATAACTTACATGGGATTTTGACCTTTCCTTTCTATCCATAAACTTCACTATTACCAGTTGATGTTGTGCTATCAACCTGATCACCAGAGGTTGATGACACCTATTGGTGCAAACAGGGGGACCATTCTCTCAAGATCCGAGGAATGCACAAACATTCTCAATGAAAATGGTCTCCTCTACAAATTATGCATGGAGATATGGGTTTGGAAAGTTTAGTTTGCAGATTTTAACCAGATGTTGCATGGTTGCCCCCTTGCTGAATCGACTTCTTCTTCTTCTTCTCATTCCCATTCTTCTTCTTCTCAGCCACCCAGTTACTAGCATTGCTATTTTCACCAAGCAAAGATGAAGAAGGGGAGGGAGAAACAAACGAAGAAGAAGGTGAAGGGTCAACTTTAGCATCGACTCGATGCTGACTCGATTGTTGAGGAATTACGGTATTTTGAATGACAAAGGTTGAGAAAAGCCAGACTGATAGGCCAATCGTGATTCTCAAAAGGGACAATGTGGCCATATACAGAGCATCAATATTTCCCCATGAAGAAAATGGACTAGGATTCCCCTCAAAAGGGATTCCTTGATTGGTGGACTCCATTATCTCAACTTAAGATTAATGAAGGAATAGGGATGTTATTCCGAATTTAATAAACTTTAATGACACTTTGACAAAACTTTGCTTTTTCAATTTTTAAGAGTCAAGAAAAAGTTAAAGATGACTCTAGTCCCCTTCAATTTTTAATGAACCTGAAGTGACAAGTTATCTGATGGAACTTTTCTTTTAAGGAGTCGAAAAGGAATGAAAGTGACTACTCTGGAAATCTAGATAGAGGGATTACCAAACCAATCACAAAAATGCGATATACACCTTGGTGATAAATTAAAGAGAAATTACCAAGGACTTATGTACGGCAGTCAATCTTCCCGAATGCTATATTAAGTGCATTGCAATCAATAGGGCGGCAGACACGACTTCCTATGGATAAAGGATATAAGCCTATTGTGGTATCCCAATATATACGTGATGGTACGGGGAGCATAAGTCCGTGCTAGCACTTGTTGTATCAAAGAGGAGGAATCACCCAACCTTCGATGAAAACGATAGTTACGAGATTCTACGACGTCAGAACACGTCTCTAGCCTAGACCTCTAGATGTGTTGCATTAGGTTCCAAAGCGTTGTTAGGTTCATTAAGATTAATTTTAGAGTTGATCTTGTTTAAAAGTTTGCCTTTCAATGGTTCACCACGTGATGTTGATTTGAAATTCCTAAAAAATGCAATCTACAATGATAAACAATCATTGTTTATTTTGATCAATGAAAATCCTAGCTACTAGGGAAAGAATATTGTGATTCTTTCAAACAAAGAGCAAAGAGAAAACACTAAATGCACTTTTCCTAAATCATTTTTCGCACATAGTCTAAATGCAAATGCAAATGAATGTATTTGTTTTTCATTCCCCTTAATGTGAAAAATGCCAAAAAAGAAAACTTAGTATAGCAAAGATCTGAAATATTTCTTTCAAAGCGACATTTCGACAATTTCTTTTTTCAAAATAGAAATGAAGACTAAACGAATCATGTCAATTTCGAATAGAAAATGCTTCCGACACTTCGAATAACAAAAAATCAAATCAAATACATGACAAAAATTTCAATCGACTATTCAGAGAAGGAAGACTTTACGACACTTCTCTTTTTTGACACAAAACGACAATTATGATGCTTTTTGTACCAAAATGACAGATCGATTTAAGCAAATTTTCGACAAAGGATTGTAAATGATGGAAAAATACATAAAAAAACATTACTAATCCTAATCAATGGAGGCTGATATATGTAATGCAAGTAGGCTTCAGTAATGAGGTATTGTTCATAAGCAACAAAACAACTAAACAGAACCGAAAACAAGGACAAAAACCCCAAATACTAAGAAGGGAAATAGGCTCAGTTAGTCATCGCACCTGGGCTTCATAGAAACAAGTATGAATCACACCTTCTACACTCGGAAAGTGCTATGCATACTGGTTGACAGTGGTAGACAGTGCGATGGGCCATGGAGCGCAACTGAGGTGGGTTTTGGCGCAAAATTGCAGCTGATTTTAGTGAGTTAGGCTAAGCTATGATGGACAGTAAAGAGAAAAGTACAGAGGAATGATCTTGGGAGGTTACTAAGCTACCAAAATGGAATCTAGAATGCTTGTAATTCAATGGTTTAATTCATAAACTAAACCAGAGATTGACTGAAGTAGCATTCATCTACTATGCAATTGCAGAGAAAGAGCAGTTCGAAAGCTATTTGGCTAACTTCAGGCTCCATCTATAGTTTATGAAACAAACAACAACAACACATAAAAAATTTGTTTGTTCCCCAGCGGAGTCTCCATTTGTTTTCGAGAAAATTAGTGTCTTTTCGATCGACTAGCCCTCTAGGATTGGCATCTATCCTAGAAACAAACAATCAAAGCAATTTGGGATTTCTTCTATGTATGATAAATAAGAGAGAGGAAAAGGAACCAACCTGGATCTTCCGCTTGAGTCCTTGCTTGATCTCTCTCCCCCTTGATAGAGCTTGCAACTCCTCTACTACTTTTCCTACTTAGAGAATATTTGTAGAAACATAGTAACAAAACACCATCAAAGCATCCTGATCTATTATATCATAAGCATAGCAGAATCAGAAATACAATGAACATACAATGGCATTCACAAATAATAACATTCACAATTGCACAGTTGTATGGAAGAAAACTCAAATAACTTTATTAAATAGAAGGGAGAATTACAACATAGCTGTCTGATCCAACATCATCCTCCCAGCATCAAAGCCCTCTTCACCTCATGAAAAGAAAAATCACATCAACAATACAATGCTCTTTCTCAACCTCAAACTATCAACACTTCCTTGCAAATTACAAAATTCCAGCCTCTAGATCTCTTAGATGAGGGATCCATTTATAGATGTGTGCAAGGGTGTGAGTCATCTCTGGGGTTTTGATTAGTGTCATTCCACTTGTTGTTTTTGGTTCCACTTGGAGATTTCTTCGATCTCTTACTCATCCTTGAGAAAATTCATAGAGGCAAGTGTCATAGGAGAAGTTTCCAGAAGATTCCATGAGTATCCACTTAGAAAACTGTCTTAGACATTTGTCCATCCTCGCTCATCGCACCCTACAGAAGGCCTCATCAATATGCATCACACCTGGCTAGTGTCAGACTCGGTATGCATCGCACCCTGATAGTGGAGCAGTCAGTATGGTCCTGTTTTGGCTAATTTTAGATGGTTTTTCAGGTGGAACATTTGGGGAATGATGTAATCAGTTGACCATGATCCTTTAGGGTATGAAACAACACTTTTAGGGGTTAAATATCCCTACCTTATCGACATATAAGATTGGGGTTGAACTGCCCAAATATGTCTATAACAATAGACTCCTCCTCTACAAACATTAAGGAGTCAACAAGCCAGATTATTCAATATATTGAGTCACCTAACAAGCCATCTTGACTTGAGTAATTAACAAAAGAAAATGTTGATTCCTCACAATCCATTACGAATCATGAAAGCATAATTATTGGGACCTTATTTCCTTCTTGATTTTCTTGGTCATCTTATACTTGTTCATCCTGTACCTATTTTCCTTTCCAAACCTTCTTATTCTTGTCGTCAAGATTTTCATTCATGGTTGATTCCATCTTGTACCTATAGTTACGACCTATGTGTCCATAGTTATGACATTTGTAACATTCGATGTTATTCATAGAAGATTCTATTTGGTGTTATCTCATGATCCTACAAATTTGCTTCTAGGGTTTTGCCGGTGATAGTTGTACCTGTTTGGAACTTCACAATCTGTAGCCATATGTACAAAATTGTTACATTTGTAACATTCGACATCATCTCTCAAATGATAAAATTTATGGATATTATGTTGAGTTCTAGAATATCCATTTATGAGAGATCTCCTGGAATTATACTCATTCCAAACATACATGTGACATTCTAAAGCTCTATGTCCAAATTTTCCACATGAATAACAATAGCCATGAAAAATATGTTGGTACCTGGATGAAAATTTTCGTCGAGGAATTGTCTTCCAAGGCTATTCTTTCAAATATTTTCTAATGAATTCTACATGCCTGTCAGATCTCATTGGTTCATTGTATTTTGTTGTAGACGGTCATGCTTCTTCTTTGTAACCGAGTCTAGTTCTGTCGTTGTAAGATCGTTGATTGTTGATGAGTTCTTCCAACGCCCTTGAGCTGTTGGCATAGTTTTGGACAATTTTTCCCTTCTTCACTTCCTTATGCAACGAGACTACTTCAGCTTCTAATGCTTCCCTTTCTCTATAGATTTGAAGCTTTGCTTCTTAGACATTTGAGTCACCTGCATATATATTCTCAAGCATGTCCCTTACATTTTTGGTGGTTTTACAACCCAACACCTTATGATAAGCAGATTCAATAAGTCCACTGATAATAATATTCTTTTCTTTTACATCATTTACCAAATTCTTCTTACCTTGTTCATACGCGGTTGGTGTAAAGCCATTTTGAATAGTTTTCCCATACTTCGTAACCTTGCACCAAGAGATAGACCTCTAGTCTTCCATTCTAGAGTGCATGATTATTTTCATTGAATAGAGGTCCATCATTCTTGGTATGCTCCATGATCTCCTTCCAGTTGTTAAACTGCTATTGAAGGAACCAAGATTTGATCCCAATTGTTGGAAAATACTGAGGGGTGGGGGTGGGGGAGGGGGGGCGGTGGGGGTGGGTGAATAAATATTCCTGAGCAATTAGCACTTTTAAATCTTTTCAAAGCATTAGTTAATCTTCAATTATTATTAACATTTATGAAGTAATAATAGTAAATAAAAGAACACAAAAGGCACAAATATTTTAGGTGGAAAACCCCCTCTAGGTCAAAAACCACCAAACGTTTTTCAAATAAATTCTTTAATCTTCAACCCCAACTGAAATGAAAGCAACAAGTTACTAGAATTCTAGAAAATAATTCTTCTCCAACTCCCACCGGATGGACGCTCCAACGCCCAAGATTCTTCAGTAGTCAACTGAACGGATGCCCCAACACCCAATGAGCTACGACTCACCCTAGCACCACCCTACCACCCTAAAGTTTCATAGGTTGGAACCTGTTGGTGACTTCATGCACTAGCCTAGCACCACCCTACCACCCTATAGAAGAATAAAAGAAGAATGGACTCCTGTACCAGGGAAAATGGTCTACTTTACAATGATACAGAATGATGTAGAAGAAGAAGACACACTATACCATAACCCCAACTATGACACAACCACCTAATGATGATCCTAGACCTCCCGAAACTACCTCTTCAACTCTTGGCAGATAGACACTTGTACAAATTTTACAATGCTGCTTTTACAATGACTCTGTACAATGATTGTATGCAGTGCTTCCCACTTGAAGACTTCATGTGGTGAACTTCTTGTTGTTGTTCTACACCTTGATAACTGCTCTTGTCACGCTACCATTTCTCACTCTTCATAAAATTATATTATGCATTGAGTCTTCTCTTGATGAATATATAATACCTGCAAAAATTCTTCAATGAAATACCCATGATATGATAATAGAAAAACTTACCTCATCCTGCAGAGCATATGTCAGTGCTAAAACAAAACAACAAATTAGAATTAAAGAACTTAATGAAATTAAGATATGAACATATATATACTGAAGATACTTACCTGTAGCTTACCTTTTCTACATCATTTTTCTACACCTTGCTCTTTGCTGCCCTAGAAAGTTTGGTCCTTTGCACCCCTTGACAACACTTGATCTAGTTTTTCTTGCCTTCTAGGAGCATGATATTTAATCTAATGTATCTCTATTATTTTAGATCCCCAACATGTGATCTTTGGTCCTTTATAATCCCTCTGATTCTTCTTTCCAATGCCACAAGTCTGACCCGATTTGGACTCTTCAAGGCAAAGTTATGCCCAATCTCTTACAATGACCTAATTATGGACTAATTCAGTAGAGCGAACTTGTATGACGTACCACGTGTCAAGGTTTCCTCCTTCGGCTCTAAAATTGATATACAAAAAACTAAAATCTATGTACTATCCTCCACATTTTACAGAATTCCAATCCTCTTCTCAGAGAGAGAGGTATGATGATTTTCCCAAGGTCACTTCTTTGAGATGAAATTCGGTAACCTGCAAGAACCGTAACTTCCACAGATCATATCTCCAAAAATATAGTGAACCATGATCTAAAATTTGGCCACAACATTCATCAGGATGGTGAATCAAATGGGTTTTAATTTCAAAATCTAAGACTTCGTAGAAATGAAGTTATAGCGAAAATTCCATAATCACTACTTTTGGAGGATATATGAGATTTCATTTTATAGAGTTGAGAGGGGCTTCTATAGAGAATGTTGGAGGGGTTTTAGGAGCTTAAGAAATGATTAATTATTGACTATTCAATGACCAAAACCAATTATGATTGCCATGCCACAACCCCATATGGTTTTAGCCCACTAATTGGCGTTACTAACTTCAAACATGAATATCTTGAAAACCGTGAAGAATTACTTGGTGTGTTATATATCAACAGAAACATCTCGATGAGTAGAATCCATCTAGAAGATACTTGACTCAAAATAGAGTAATTTGTCAAGTCATAATTCCCTTGCAAGATCAGGGTAGCCCCTGGTGCTACTTGGGTTGACATCAATGACAACCTTAGATCATCTTTAGATCAAAAATCTCCCCCTTTGGCATTGATGGCAACACAAGTACTCCACCTATGCTTAGGGCACCTCTTCCTACTACCTTCTCTCTGCCTTGGACATCAATGGGAAAGGGTAACTCCCCTTGACACACAGCCATCCTGCAGACTTGTACACTCTTTCACTCCCCCTTTATTTACTGAATAAGGAAAATCAAATGAGAGCTTGGGAGAATCCCAAGCTTCTGGTGAAGATATTAAAATGCTTCATGAGGTAAAGGTTTAGTGAAGATATCAGAAATTTGCTCTTTTGTACCAACATATTCAAGTTTGATATTCTTTTCAGTGATTTATTCTCTAACAAAATGATATTTTATCGAAATGTGTTTTTTTTTAATGCATGACAAGATTCTTGGAGACGTTGATGGCACTGATGTTATCACAGAAGATGGGAATAGGCTCACTGGATTGTACTTGAAGATCTTGCAAAATTTGTTTCATCCAAAGGACTTAAGTACAACAAGTTGTTGCTGCAATGTACTATGCTTCTATTGTAGATAACAAGATTGAGGTTTTCTTTTTTCTCAACCATGATACGAGACAACCACCTAGATAGAATGTTGCTCCACTAATACTCTTATGATCATCAACACTTCCTGTCCAATATTCATCTGTAAAGGCTTGAATAATGAGATTGTTGCCCTTGGGATACTGCAAGCCATATTCTGTTGTGCCCTTTAGATATCGAAGAATTCTTTTGATGATAATAATATGTGATTCTTTTGGTGCTGCTTGGAATCTTTCTACTTGTCCAACTGCTTGCATAACATCTGGTCGGGAGGCTGTTACATATAGAATATGATCTTTACAACCTTTGATCCTCATCCTTAGATGAGTCTTCTATGCTCAATTTGCAACCTATTACCATCGAAGTAAGGATGGGTTCGCAATCTTCCAAGTTGAATTTCTTGAGCATTTCCTTGATGTACTTGGCTTGACATATAAATATTCATTTCTCTTGCTGAGATATTTGAAGCCCTAAGAAGTATGCCAACTCACCAAGTAAAGATATCTTGAACCCACTTTGCATCTTTAAAGAAAATTTCTTACTTAGTTGATCATCATTGCTACCAAAGATTATATCATCCACATATACCTCAATGATTGTTAAATTATCTTTATCTATTTGTACATAAATATTGCTATCAATAATACCTTTCTTAAACATGCATAGGCGAGAAACATCCGAATGGCTTCCATTCTGGCAAGTGCAATTTTTTTGTCGAAATCAATTCCTTCCACTTCTGCATAGCCTTTGCAAACCAATCTTGCTTTGTTTCTAGTAACCTATAATCCTTCAACTGTTTTTCTCCCCCTGAACCTATAATGAAGTTTCCATCTTGTTCAAACTACCTTCCTGTCAATCGTAGGTTTGTGCCATATACTACTGCATAGACTCCTCCTCTACAAACATTAAGGAGTCAACAAGCCAGATTGTTCAAAATAGTGAATCACCTACAAGCCATCTTGACTTGAGTCATTAACCGAAGCAACTGTTGATTCCTCACAATCCGTTACGAATCGTGAAAGCATAATTGTTCAGATCTTATTGCCTTCTTGCTTTTCTTGGTCATCTTGTACTTGTTCATCCTATACATGTTTTCCTTTCCAAACCTTATTATTCTCGTCGTCAAGATTTTCATTCATGGTTGATTCCATCTTGTACCTACAGATATGAGCATTGTGTCCATAGTTATGACATTTGTAATATTCGATGTTATTCATATAAGATTCTGTTTGGTGTTAATCTCGTGATCCTGCAAATTTGCTTCTAGGGTTTTTCCGATAATAGTTGTACATGTTTGGAACTTCACAACCCCTAGCCATATGTCTAAAATTGTTACATTTGTAACATTCGACATCATCTCTCAAACGATAGAATTTGTGGATATTAGGCTGAGTTCTGAAATATCCATTTCTGAGAGATATCCTGGAATTGTATTCATTCTAAACATGCATGTGACATTCTGAAGCTCTATGTTCAAATTTTCCACATAAATAATAATAGCCATGAAAAATATGTTGGTACCTGGATGAAAATTTTCATCGGGGAATTGTCTTCCAAGTCCATTCTTTTGAATCTTGTCCAATGAAGTCTACATGCCTACCATATCTCATAGCTTCATTGTATTTTGTTGTAGAAGGTCCTACTTCTTCTTCTTTGTAACTGAAGCCAATTTTATCATTGTAAGAACGTTTATTGTTGATGCGTTCTTCCAACGCCCTTGAGTTGTTGGCATAGTTTTGGACATTTTTTACCTTCTTCACTTCCTTACGTAGTGAGACTACTTCAGCTTCTAATACTTCCCTTTCTCAGTTGATTTCTTCCAACTTCTTTTGAAGTGACTCTTCAATACATTTGTGTTCTTCAACTTCAATTTTAAGATCTTGAACTTGTCCTTCAAGAGTATTGGAACAGATCTTCTCAGCCTTGAGCTCTTTTATAAGCTTGATTTCCTCCTTATAAAATTCTTCTATGGTCAACCCTTCTTCTTCGTTGTTTGATACCTCTTTTTTATTGTGCTTGGCCATAAATAGTACTCTCTCATTGGCTTCTTCTTCACTATCACTATCTTCATCGGATGATGAGTTATCTTCTTTAGAGAGAAAGTTCCTTTTGAATCCTTTCTTCTTGCCTTGCTTGTTGAATTTCTTAAAGCCTTTCTTTCCTTTTGAGTTCTGTCACTTCTGTTTAGACATTTTGCTGCGAAATGCCCAACCTCACCACAACTGAAACATATCAATGGAAGTTTACTTTTGAATTTTCCCTTACCAATTTTTAGTTTTCTTGCAAAATAAGCATATTCTCCCTCTGAAAAACCTTCTTCATCATCTTCCTTTTCTTCACACTTGCAGGTGCAGGTACAGGTCTTTTCCTTTGAAGGTTGTTTGTCCTTATTGGTTTTCTTAGATGCAGGAAACACTGTTTCTAGATGCGAAGTACCCTCTTCTTCACCAAGTCTCATTTCATATGCTATGAGAACTCCATGTAATTCTTCTTTGCTGAGTTTGTCCAGAATTTCACTGCATTCTAAGACCAATACCTTTGGTTGAAATATTCCTGGTAACATTCTAATAATCTTTTGTATAATAGTCTTCTCATCAATAGGCTCTCCCAATCCTTCCCGAGTGTTGGTCATTTCATCAACATGTTGGAAGTATGCAACAATGTTGTCATCTTCTTTCATTCTGAGTTGTTCAAATTCTTCCCTGTAGATTTGAAGCTTTGCTTCTTTGACATTTGAGTCACCTGCATATATATTCTCAATCTTGTCCCCTACATTTTTGGTGGTTTTACAACCCAACACCTTATGACAAGAAGATTCAATAAGTCCCCTGATAATAATATTCTTTGAATTTGCATCATTTACAAAATTCTTCTTACCTTGTTCATCCGCGGTTGGTGTAAAGCCATTTTGAACAGTGTCCCATACTTCGTAACCTTGCACTAAGAGATAGACCTCCATTCTTCCTTTCCGGAGTGCATAATTATTTTTCATTGAATAGATGTACACCATTCTTGGTATGCTCCATGATCTCCTTATAGTTGTTAAACTTCTATTGAAGGAACCAAACTCTGATCCCAATTTTTGGAAAGTACTGGGGGTGGGGGGGTGAGTCAATATTCCTTAGCAATTATAACTTTTAAATATTTTTAGAGCATTAGTTAATCTTCAATTATTATTAACGTTTATGCAGTAATAATAGTAAATAAAAGAACATAGTAGGTGTTATCTCAAAATCAAGCACTGGAAGGCTGCAGACCAGGCTAACTTCGAGTAACTATTTCAAACCAGACTTTGGCTAAAGCTTAGCCTCTTTAGCCTGAGAGGGCTCTCTCAAAGGTTATTAATGTTGATCTATGACAAGATGGCTAACTCTTATAAGACACAATAAACAAGTATGCTGGCTGGACAAAATATTAAATTGATTCCCATTGGGCTTATGGAGTCACTTATATCTCAGTAAACAACAGCACTATCTTTCCATAGAAATCAGGGCACTTAACATCTAAATGTTCAAACATAACTCACATGAAACCACAGTTTGCAAAGGCATACAGGAAGTCTGAGCATGATCAATGAGTTCTGAGTGATTATGCATTTGTAAAATTATAAAAGAACATTAAACAAATATACCATCACACATTTGAACAAGGAGATCCATTGTGAATCCTGAGAAGGAAAACAATCATTTGTATTACGAAAATTCTGTTTACACATAAACCAAAACAATCCTCTGTTTTTTATAAAATATCCAACCCTTGTTACATCCCTGTTTTAGCTATTTATAGCATTCTTACTTCTACCTAATTCGAGTTTCCTCCTCCAGCATGAGGGGAATTCAGTAACTCGATCCTTATCTCTAATGACACTTAACAGCTATGTAACTAATCATTAAATACAACAAAGTGCTTAACTGGAATTTAAAGAGTCCTAATTTAACTATAACTCTAACTCTATCTTCCTCATAGCATGATTCCTTCTTGATTCTAGACACCTGGTCTCTTTTCAGTTGGGCTGAGATGGCTGAGATGAGTATTCAATATTCCATGCTGGCCTAGGATGCTGAATGCTTTAATGGTTCAGTGATGCTAGGAGAAATACTCTGTTTTTCGGTTCCAGTCTTCCACCACTTATTCGAATATGTAGCAGCATGTCTTTAGCTCTTTAATAGCCCAAGAATATAGAGCATTACCATTTTCCTGATGTGCTGGAGGTTTCGTTGATGGACAGGTGTGCAAGCCAAAACTACTCATATGCAGCTGCTTCCAAACCCTAATGACCGATAATAAAGTGACTTTATAATCAAAAACTTTAAACTTAGGTTAAAACATTTCACCTTTGTTAAAGGTACACCTGTCATAATTTGAATGGCCTGGTAGCTTCCTTTGATCTCTTAGATGTCACTTAGGTGTTCCCTTTGAAAATTTCTAATTATCTTATCGGACTGTTGGCTTGTATTAAAAACAGCACCTACAGTAGTTTCGCAATTTCGTAGCGCGCTACGAAACTATGGAACTGTTTAAACAGTTTATCTTTTTCCTGAGATTTTGATTGCTCTGCCACTTGATTGCAAAAAATCCTTTTGACCTTGGATATATGTAGCATAGATTAAAACATATTCAAAACACCAAGATTAAGCAAAATTTAACAAAATTTTGAGACATAACCCTTTCCTGAACAGTGAATTTATTTATCAGGTACCCGGCTTAGCTCTGCCTTCAAGTCTTCAACGGCTTTCTTTAGTTGGTTAATTTCTTCCTCAGCTGCCTCTATTTGGCTTTTCATGGCTGCCACATAATCTCTGTGAGATGTGGTGGTTGTTTTACTTTTGCTGCCTTTTTGCTGAGGTCATGTTTCTTTTTCATTTTCTTCTGTTTTGGGCAATGCTTCCTGTACCTGCTAAAAATTCCTAGTCAAAGGTCTTCTTGGTTTGAAAACAAACTCCTGGGCTGGCTCATCGAACCTAAGCCTTTTTGAGGCTTTGGTCTTCTTGGCACTTTCTGGTGATGACTGTGTCAAATCGATATGCATTGATTCAGTTTGCTCAAACTCAATGGCCTCTAATAGATCTTTCAGGCTTGCCTTAGATGCTGGGCTTTCTTCAACAGCTATGGCCTTTCCCTTTTCCTTACTTGCTTGGCTTCTTGTCCTCACTCTGGAAATTGCCTCAGCTCTGCTTGTTTCAGCTGCATTCTTTTTATCCTGAGTCTTTCCTTTTGTAGCTTGCTGAGGTTGTTCTTTGATGATCAGTGGTTTCACTGGTTTTTTAGGCTGTGACTTTGCTTGCTTTTTAGCTCTGGCCTCCTTTTGAAGCTCAGCTATTGTGAGTTCTTTGACTGGTTGCTCTCTGACTGGCTGTGGAGTAAGGCCTGTTTTACTTTGGAAACCGGCCATGAAGATGAATGAATTCCAGTCTCTACCTATCTCTACCTATCTTCTGAAGGCCATCTAAAACCAACAATTTAATCAAACCATGGTGAAATAAAGAAGTCTCGCAATCCTCTTTTCTCAATTGCACTTTATCACACATTTTACTTAGACTGCGAA
>APFE030446483.1:0-11281 GCA_000404065.3 Pinus taeda
ATATAACATGAAGAAAAAAACAAAGAGAGGGAGTCATTGAACCCGGAAGAACAACAACACTTATTCCTATGCTCTCATGCTCTGTGCTCCTCCTGGGAAATATATAAACCAACAATAAGTGGGCCGGCGATTCTGCAAACACATATCGACGAAGGAGTTGGAATTGAAAAGCGAGCCTCCTGGGAAAACGACATGGAATTGGAGGACAATACTTCAAAGTCAACAGGCCAATTGGAATTGGCCTTCGTGTTGCTTTATCTTGCACAATACTTCAAGTCTGCAATTTCGTGTTGCTTTATGTCGGAATCGACTCGGATTCAGATTGTGCAGAATATATAACTCGAACATATCAATCTTTTTAACAAAATTGGTTTAGAAGAAAATTGACAAAATTGGTGTGAAGTTCGATCGAATTTCGAAGACCAAAACCTCGAAAATTTAGACTACACGTTTGCGAAAAATTAGACTAGACACTTTTACTATTTTACTGTACAACTCTATACAACTCGAACATATCAATCTTTATCATGAATATTTGACTCGAACATATCAATCTTTTAACAAAATTGGTTAGAAAAAAATTGACAAAATTGGTGAGATATTCGAAAGAATATCAAAACTTTAGAAAAAATAGACTACACTTTTCTAATCTCCATTGCTATTGGGCGAAAAATTAGACCAGACGCTTTTACTGTTTTACTTTCGAACTCTATACGTCAAAATGTTTACAAAAATGGTCAAATGTTTAAAAGAGAACCAAAACTTTAAGAAATGAGACTACGCACTTTTACTCTCAATCGCTATAGGTTTGCAGAAAATTACAAGACCAATAGAATTTCACCCACCTGCTGGAGTCCGTAATCGAAAATTTCGGGTGTATAGACTGTAGCATACGCTACATACCTGTCATATCGAATGTTTGTATTTCGAAGTAAAAGTTTAATGATGCGTAAGCATTTTTAGTTGCAGATATTTTCATTGATTTTCAGTTAAATCGTTATTACAGGTAAAAGGATTTATAAAATTTTGAATCATTTCTTGACGTACTTCGTTCGGGGTAGCCCAAAAGCGTCCGGGATAGCATAGTATAAACGTGACCATGAGAGAATAGAGTGATGAAGAAGGCGTTCTTCTATTAGTTGTTAGTTCTAGTCATTTTTCGGCGACCAAAAATCCGCAGATTTAAGTCCTAAAAGTAGACACTTTCCCATTAACTCATTGTGCACTTAGTTGATAGTTTAAATTATTTAAAAACTAATATTTTAAAACCATTTTTATCATAATATTTTTAGAAAATTTATATAAATCGTAGATATCTTTAAAAGTGGTTAACAATACACAAGTTTAAATTATTAAGCAAAAGGTTTTTTTTGGTGAGGTTATCTTCACGACACTCTTCAGATTCGTTGTGGTGACTGCCATGGCGAATATGTGGTTGATTACTCATGACCCCAACATTTCAGAATCACCTCATGAGTTCCATCTGGAGAGGTTTGTGGTGTCAAAAGGTAGGGAAGACGTGGGTGTAAGGGGTAACGATGTGAGGCTTGCCCCTTTTGGTGTTGGTCGTCGTGTGTGCCCGGGGAAGGCTTTGGGCCTTGCCACTATTACTGTGTGGGTGGCAAAGTTGCTCCATCATTTTCAATGGCTTCCTCATGCTAAACATTCGGTTGATCTGTCCGAGGTACTTAAGCTGTCATGTGAAATGGCTCATCCTCTTCATTCTTCTCTCGTTGTATCAGTATGAGTGCCTTTCATTAAACCCTCTCTCCAACTTATTGCACCTCATGTTATGTTTGCTAGTATTACTCAGGACTATGTGATACCGTTTAATTTTTAGACATCAAATTATGTATTTCGATTACGATTGGTAATGCATATCGGAGATTTTCTTTCGAAACACATTTAAGAAAACTCTGATATGTCAATCTCTCTGATCTCCGATATGCCAATCCCTCCGATCTCCGATCTTGGATACTCATATCCTTTGATTTCCTATATTCATATCTCTCTAATCGTCCATATCCCAATGCACCCCCTCCTACTTTTGATATCTGCCAGGCTCTAATATGTCAGACCTGATATGCGTATTAACAATGGTCTAATTGGAATATCCCGTTCGCCTATATATTGGAACTTTTAAATGGTAACGATTGTAAAACCCCACTATCTTAAACCTTTGATTTATGATATTCCTCTGGATTCGATGAGCATATAAGCAACGATTTAATGTTGATATCGCGTCTGCTCCTCATCGAAACTTCTTTACATGCAAGTTTTATATTATTTCCATTGTTAAAAGTTCCGATATCCATTTATCTTATACTTTTTAACATTTACCACTTGTCACCTCTTATGGGTCGTTGTTGTATAGGCTTAAAAAGTCGTGACTTATATGGTTTTGGGGCATAAATATAGTTATTCACATTTTATGGTTTAATTTTGTTTTTCGACATTTAAAAAAGAAAAAGTTTGTTATAAAAAAAAACTAATTTTGTTTTCTTTTGACAAAGAAGCTTCCATGGCTAACGATGGTGAATAGATCCTGTTAATATTTCTAAAGAAACTCCTCCAGGTGGCAAAAGTTTTTTTTATAAACATAAGTTGTTGAAGCAATTGAATTCCACCTATCAGTTCAAAACAAGGTGGACAAACTTATGAGAGAGCAAACTAAACTAATTATTTTTCTTAAATATGGCCATCTACATTTGGCTAGAACCCCAACCAAATGAATCATTTTGTTTCATTTTCTTTTAATTAACTTAGTTGTTGAGAAATAGACATGCATTGTTAATATTTCCACTATGTATAAATACACATCTCTGATTGTGAGAAAGGGCGATTTGAATCCGAGAGAAAATACTAGAGCTTACATCATGTTTGTATAGAAGGAGTTAAGACTCATTTGCACTATTGTAGTGAGGCAAGATCCATATGTGCAGATAGGAAATAATTAAACTTTGTTTTAAGGGATTTCATAGAGTTTGAATCTTAGCATTTTGCTTTTATTCAATCTTTCTCCTTTTCTTTTAGGATTTCATTATTTAATAAACTAGAGATCACTGGTTCTTCCAAGTTTTTCACCGTTGTTGTGGTAAAAACACAACCCCCCCTATTATTCACTTAATTCTCATTATTGAGACCCTTTAATTGAATCTTGGTCATGTCGCTTTCTGATTTTCTGAGTTTGGATTTCTTCAATGAGTTTGATCTGTTTTTGTCTTCCTATCAAAACTCGTTTGATCACATTTCGTTTTTTGGTTTATAAATGGCGCCTAATTGAAGATTTGATATTTTTAACTTCCTTGGCCTATTAAAATATATAAATTGTACATTACTTTTGTTTCATAAAATTATTTATTTGTAGATAATTAATTTTCAATTGTAAATATTTTATTTTTATTCTATACATAACCCTTGAGATCAAGAATCGTTCATAGGCTTTAGGTCTTAATTAAAAAACAAGTGGCACATATTAATATATCGGAGCTTTGATATCGGAGGAATTCATTTGAAATCCTTGATATTCAAAGTCCAATCCATAAAGTGGTTGTGGAAGTACCCACATGTGACGTCATGATTTTTGCTCCTACATATCGAAGATTTCCTTTCGAAACACATTTAAAAAAACTTTGATATGCCAAACCCTCCGATCTCCCATAATAATATCCCTCCGATATCCGATATTCATATCCCTCCGATCTCTGATATTCATATCTCTCTGATCCTTGATATCCTAATGTGCCTCCTCCTCCGACTTCTGATATATGCCAGGCTCCAATACGTCAGGCTCGATATACGTATTAACTATGCTCTAATTGGAATATTGTGCCCCCCTATATATCGAAACTTTTAAATGATAACAATTATTTCCCCATATTCGATGAGCATATAAACAACAGTTTAATGTTGATATCACGTCCACTCTTCATCGGGACTTCTCCTCTAGGTGACATTTTCAAGTCCGCCCTCTACCCTCTGTTTCATGTCCCCAGTGTTCCCTTTACACCCTAAGGTGTAAATGCTAGTTTTAATCTATTTAATGATGAGAAAAGGATGAAATGTCTGAAGTGTCTTTTTCCTTATTCCCTCTCCACTTCTCTATAAAATGTGTATTTCCTTTGTACTTTTCTATAAAATATTTTGTTGATATCAAAACAGATTTAAGACTCCTTATAGAGTGGAGAGCATAGCATATCCTAAGATCCAAAGATTTGAATTTCAGATCTTAGTATGAGGTTTGTACGAAAGAGCTGAGACTTTTTTTTATATGAGAGACAAAAGCCATTGCGACCGAACTACAAGAAAGCCGAAACCACCATTGATCTATTCATTATTTTGTGGGTAGTGGATCTAAGAATTTGAGTGTTAGATTCACTACTGCAACACATAGGAAATTGTAAATGTTTTACGCTAATCTAGTTTCGCAACCACCACTGCTACAATCATCATCATCGTGAGCCATTGTTGAAGTGCACGGAGCCCACCATAATCTAGGAGGAAATGCCCATGGCATGGCCCGTCATATTATATTCATGAAAACAGTCCACCATTTGGAAGATTGAGCATTGAATAGTCTGTCGATTTGAGAGTTTAACATTTTTAGGAAGGTATTTTTTTTTTGAGATAAAGAAATTAAGTATGACTATTAAAAACAAGGCAATTATAGTGTGGAGTGGCATATTCACATGGTTAAAGTATCTGTTCTTCGTGAGTATGAATTTGTTCAGTGGCTTTTATCTTCCATCATCTATTAACATGGATTTTTTCGTTGGTTTTTATCTATAACCAACTATTTTAGTTGATAAAAGTATAAATTTTAAGCTACTAGAATGAGAACCAGATTATAAATAAAGGATTTATAGAACATTGTTTCGAATGGGTTTGAGGAACTATCAAGTTAGGTGTGTTATAAGGCTATTACACAAGATCAGAAGGATTAGATCAGAATGAACAAGAAAAAATGCAAGAGCGTTAAGTGTCATTCAAAAAGGTCTGGATCACAATATTCTTCCCATGACTGCAACAACAACTACGTCCAAAGAAGCTTAGGATATTCTAGAAATGACATACAGTAAAAGGGGAAGCAACATTGATAAGCATTGAGTTGAGTTGCAAAGCATTACAATTATAGCATTACAGTTGTTAATGAAACACCCATTGTAATAGTTAGAAATTTTGATATCACAAAAGTAATTGGAGACACCATGAAATATCCTACATAAGTTGAAGAAGAGTATCAACATGAAGAATAAAGTGAAGCTCTCCATGCAAATAGATAAGTTTAAGAAGAGTATAACATGAAGCATAAAGTGAAGCTCACCATGCAAATACATGAGTGGCAGGTGAAATTCAAGTTGAAGATGATGAAATCGAAACCAGCTTTGTAATAACAACAACATATGAATTTCGAGGAATTTTGCTGTCATATTGGTCATGTTGAAAGATTTAACAACACCTATATTTGAGCCCCCTACCTCGTTTCAGATGTCAAAATCTGTGAATACTTTCTGCCCCTAAACATAAACATAAAAAATGCATCTTCCAACACTCTTCCAACTATTTGTATTTCCAATTTGTGTCTCTGCAAGATGTATTTTTACTGTATATGGTCCATTCTCGAGCCCTAAACCATAGTATTGAAGTGAGCTGGGAGATAAGCATGCTCTCTGATACAATTATGAGTTTAATGTCTTTGTAAATTGAGACTGATTGCTTGTTGTATAAGTTACATTACTGCTGCCCATAAAATGTCCAGCATAACCCACTCCCCACTTCTGTGTATTGCTGACATAAAATGACGTATTATCAAGTGATTCGTTGTCTAGCTCAAAAGCATCTTCGATAGCAAAAATCTTCTGTCCGCCTCGACAATTTATAGAAAAACGAGAATCTGTAGAAGGAGGAGCCAAAATGTGAGTTTTTGTGGATCTTTTTTCCAAAAGAATTCAGAGTTGGAGAGATGCTTTGTCTCATGTTGTAATTATAAGCAGCTTGGAGTGGGAGGCATCGAATGAGGAACTCTTGCATAAGGTCGTCAAGAACATGTTGAAGCCCGAGTTTGAGACTGGTCGGTGACTTCAGTCATTTTTCCCGAGATTGCCCAAGATTGCCCGAGAGTGCAGTCTCACTGTTGTAAGCCTCCTCCGTTGATGGTTTTAATACACTGTTTTTTTTACATCATTTTAATACATGTGCGCTGCCTCTGTTGTGTAGTACCGCGCTGCCATACACATTTAGCTCTCTCCACCAGTCGCCATACCTTGAATGATGCATTGAATGTTGTTGAATGCGCAATACACCGCCCTCCTGGTTTGTTGTGTTAAAATATTCGAACATGTTGAATATTGTGTTGAATTCGAACTACGGTAGCCATTGAAGTAGTTCTTGAGCAGATCGTGCATTGGTGCACCATTCACACCCATTCCATATGATGTTGTTAATGATTTGAAGGGTGGTTACTAAGGTTTTAGAAAAGTAACTTGGTCTGAGTTGGTTTGGATTGCATAAGTTTTGTGGGCTGGTCAAAGTTGGCAGTGCATTGTATGGAGATTGCGAATGGTGCATTGAACAATCTAATTAGTGTAGTGTGTGTTTGTAATGGTGAACGGTGAATGCTACTGCAATAACCATATGCATTGAGCTCTTGTAAAAATCGATTAATGTGTTGGTTGGGATATAAAAGATTATTTATATTTGATGATCATGTGCACAAGAACCTAACCTATGATTTTTTTTGGGCCCCTGCAATTTCTTTCACGATTTTGTGCCCTTGTTTTGTAAGATATTGCAGCTTTTTTCTTGGTTGTCATAAGAATTCAGAATGTTGCTACTACACTGCAATTTTTTTTTACATCAAAAGCACATTTTTTGCTAGCAGAAGTATTATTTACAGCACTCATATTTTTCAATGCATCAATCATATTTTCTTCTGAAAAGGTTGTGTGCCTTGCTCATAAAGAAAAGAATCTTGCCCAAGATTCTTCCAGAGGAAGATATTTCAGACGCAGGGGAGGCAGACACTCTCAAGGAGAAAAGGCAGATTTACACTGCATACGCTGCAAAAGAAATGGATCACATGATGCCTCCACATGCAAGTTACCTTGCGACAAAATTGAGTAGCAAAGAAACCAACCCAAAGGTAAAACTAATGACACAGACAAAGGTAAGGCACCTAAATCTGCTCATTATGTTGTGGCACAATGTACTATTGGAGTAAATGAAGACTTATTTAATGCTTCACTTGCTTCTTGGAAAAATTATTGATTGCTTGATTCAAGAGCAACTTGCCACATGACTTATAGAAAAGATTTTTTTGAAGAATTTACTGACAATGTTGATGGAGCAGTATACTTTGCAGACCAATCAAAATTCAAGCCATCAGGGCTTGGCACAATCAGGCTCAAATTGCCTGGTCTTCTAGACTTTCTTCTGCATCATGTTTATATCTCCCACAACTGAAGAGAAACTTGATGTCCTTAGTCCACATCTGCCAACAAGGTCACTCCATTCGTATGTTTGATGGCAAGCTTGAGGTGAGAAAAGCATCTGACCACTCACTTGTCATGAGGGGGATAGAAGAAGACAGGCTTCTCAAGCTGCAGGGTACCTCTACTCGTGCACAACATTTCTCATACAACTCTAATTATGAAGAAGGTACACTTCCATCAAGTTTATTACGGCATGCTAGATTTGGACATTTGAACTATGACAGCCTTCGCTTGTTGAAGAAAAATGGTGTTGCTGATTTGCCTACAATTCCTAGGAAACTTAAGCAATGTGATGCTTGTATTCTAGGAAAGCATAGCAAACAGTGTTTTCATGATTCACATTCAATAGCACATAGAAAACTTGAACTCATTCATTCAGATTTATGTGGTCCAATGCTTGTTCCTTCTGCAAATGGAAACAAATATATGATGACATTTATTGATGACTACACCAGAATGTGTTGGGTTTATTTATTGAAGAACAAATCTGGTGCTTTTCAAACATTCAAGAACTTTCATAAATGGATTGAAAATTATGCACAATCTCATATTGGCTCTATTCGCATTGATAATAGAAAAGAATACACTTCAAATGAATTTGAAAACTATCTTCGCCAACATGGGATCAAACATCAAACAACTGTGCCTTATAATCTCCAACAAAACTATGTAGCTGAAAGAATGAATAGGACAATCTTAAATATGGTGCGCTCCATGATGTTTTTCAAAAATGTAAAATTGATGTTTTGGGTTGATGCAGTTCTATGTGCTATATATATAAAGAATAGATGTCCATCTAATTCTATTAGAAACAAGACTCCCTATGAAATGTGGTATGGGCACATTCCTTCGATAAAGCATCTCAGGGTGTTTGGTTCCACCTGTTATCCCTTGATACTGAAGGTACATAGAAAAAACTTGGTGCAAGAAGTCATAAGTGTATCTTCCTGGGGTATTCAAACACCTCCAAAGCATACCATCTCTATGATGAAGTCAATAAAAAGTATGTTGTATCTAGAGATGTAATCTTTCTTGAAGCATCCAAAACTGACAATGTTGTTGAGTGGCAACTTGATCGCTTGGATAGATTCACAAATGCAAAATCATTTTGAGAATTTGATAATCAGATTCCACATCTTGAAGGGGGGATTCCTATACTAAATCAACCTGTGGAATCTTCTTCTGAAGAACTCTCTCCCCCACATGAAACTCCAACAACGGATGATATTTTAAGTGATGTGATTGATAGAATCGGGAGACTCAATATTGATTCAATCCCAACTTAATCAACGAAGCAGCTTGGACCATCTGAGAAAGGTCTCCCAAAGTGGCTGACAAAGACACTCGAAAGTGTTCATCCTGATGAGATTGGAAAGACAGGAACTATAAATTCAAACCAACAAAATGGAGGTGATGTAGATGACTTTGATTCACCTGTTGATATGGATGTTTCTTATGATTGTGATTTGAATTTGTCTACAAATTTCGAACCAACTTCCTTCAAAGAAGCTGCTTCTCATGATGAATGGAAAGAAGCGATGCAAAAGGAGTATGATGCCCTCATAAAGAATGGCACTTGGCAGCTGGTTGATCCTCCATTAGGAACACCAATTGGTGCAAAGTGGGTCTACAGAACAAGTATAGCAGATGGCTCACTGACCAAGCACCAAAGCAAGGCTTTGTGGCAAAAGGTTTGCACAGAAGGAAAAGGGTCGATATAAGAAGACTTTTTTCCCCCACAGAAAATGGGCACCATTTGACATCTTGCCCACCAGCTCAAATAGTTAGAAAGTCCACAAATGGATGAAACTACTTTCTTGATTGGAATCTAAAAGATAATGTTTTTATGTCCTAGCTTGAAGAGATTTGTGTGAAAGGACATGAACATAAAGTATGCAAACTTGTGAAATCCTTGTATGGCCTCAAACAAGCACCACGAGCCTGGTATGAAAAACTAACTGAGCATCTTTTGAAACTCAATTTCAAACATTATGATATTGATGATGCAATCCAAAGTGATGGCATTTCGTTTATGTCACTTTAGATTGTGGACTATACTGCTTTCTGGCTTGTGATGTCATTCTACTCGTGTGTTCCTTTCAAGCTTCTTACTATTACAGGCTTCTAAAGGACACACTTCCTTTTCCCTTCAGTGTTTTATAACCCCCATACATCTCACTTGACTTGCTCTAAGGTCACACACTTGCTTCGGACAAAGATATCACACTTACCTCTACATGTTATTGCAGTCAAGGTATTGCTTTAGCACGCACTGTTGGGACACCTACTCCAAACGGTCTAAGGTCTAGTTGGGACTTCTTACCGGGGATATCCCTTGACATGTTGGTGGATCCGACACCGTGAACAGGTTGACAGTTAAAACAGTGGGATCTAACGATGGAATAACTCTCAATCGTCTAACAATGTATCAGATAGTACGGAAGAGTGCAGAATGGTAGCTAGGGGAATTCTTATCATAGGGGAATACATTATGGTGTAATAACTTCATCCACCAAATCTTCAATTATCAATAATATTAATTTTATATTAATATAATAATTTAATTAAAACATAATCCTGATATATTTATTTATTTTCTTGAAACTCTTAAACCATATATATAATTTTTTTCAAAAACCCATTGATCATGAAATATTTATCATTAACTTTTTTTTAAAATCGATCAAAAAACCATTTCAATTTTTTTTTTTTTTTTTCAACGTCGTAATATAGTAAATTAAATTAATTAAAAATACATTTCAATTAACTCAAAAAGCTCGTTGCATACAAAAGTGAAACATTTATTGAGATTAAAAGAATTCATTTGTATCAAGATCATTGTAATTCTAAAAATTATAAACCAAATGAATTTAGTATAATAGCTAAACATAAATATAATTACATTATCTACCAAACTTTTGACTAGCGATGAATTCAATCTTTTAAAATGAAATAATGAAAACGTAATACATTCTCTTTTGATATTAGAATAATGTTCATTTAAATCTTTTATAATTAATATTTATTTAGATTTAATTATCGATTTTTATTTAGAACTTTTAAGAAATGTTTCATTTTATTTATTAGGTATAAATGATGGAATTTAGATGGGTTAAACTTGCATTTTATTGATATGTTATATTTATATTTGAATTACATTTTAATTTACAAATAAAATATTGGTGGTAATAGTTGGATCATAAATTAAAGTATTTTCTACTTACAAGGTGTTGAAGGTGTTGGACTTGTTAACATTCGGGGATATCCCTGATAAGAAGTCGCAACTATACCTTAGTCCATTTGGAGTAGGAGTCCCAGCAGTGGGTGGTAATGTAATGCCTTGATCGCGGTAGTGCGTAGAGATAAGTATGATAAATTTGGGTTGAAAAAAGTGTGTGACCTTGCGGCGAATCAAGTGTGATGCATGGGGGTTCTAACACAGGAAGGGGAAAAAGAAGTGTGCCCCTTAGAAGTTTGTAATAGTATGTAGCTTGAAAGGAACACACAAGCGGAATGATATCACAAGCTAAAATAAGGAATAGTCCACAAATAAAAGTGACGAGTTAATCCAACAACACGCATTCAACAAGATTCATACAATTGCATAAAAAGTAGTTCATAAGAAAATGTGTAAGTTAAACAACATACATTGTTAAAGAAACTAGAATAGTCCAACTACAATAACAACATATGCATGAAAGCATGTTGGCTCTGATATTATTATTATAAGTGAAAGTTGCATCCATACACACACCATTGACTACCACTATCCCCAATAGTAGAACATTACA
>APFE030446486.1:0-16182 GCA_000404065.3 Pinus taeda
AAGAAAGAATGAACGATGGTGTAAATCTTCCCAAGGTCGATCTATACCCATCATTGCTTCAAGAATTGCTTCTTCCGATGGTAAAACTGAATCTAAGCAGTGCAAAGCAGAGGTAGAATCAAAGGTCCAAGCGGGGGCCACATCGCCATCTAACTCCTCTTCCGAAAAAGGAGTAGAATGGTCATCTGCAGAGTTCATGATAGACTGATATCTAAGCTCAGCTGCAGATATAGGAAATTCCATTCCATTCTCTTGTCCTTCAACTAATGTGGTCATAGGTCAAGGCAAGGTCCAGGGGTCTGAAAAATAACGAGTTCGAAAGAACCCATCTCGAGAAAACTCCTTAGATGATGAAATGGCATTGATTTTAGCGATAGGAGAGGGAAACTCAAAAGTACCCATCAAGGAGGAATACATCCCTAATCCTATATTCTCAGTAGGTCGATGAGGGTTATCCACTAAAGGAACAGTAGAGTCGGAAGTTGCTTAAGGATCAACTGGACAATAATCTAATTGATCCACCTTTACGATTTTCCCCTCATGAGGAAAGCAAATGACACGAAACAGAGTCAAAACAACGGCGTCCATTTCATATACCCAGTTCCTTCCTAGGAGGAGATTATAATCTAGGTTAGCATCTACGACTTCTACTTCAATATTAACGACCTTCCCCCCAACACATATAGGAAAGGACAGGATAATCCCATGCGGCTTATGAGAATGGCCATCGAATGCAGTCAAGACGGTAGGTGAAGGAACGGCTGAAGGCGATCCAATAGCCTTCCAACATGACATCGACATGACGCACGTGGAAGCCCCTTCATCAATAACGATTCAAAAAATGTTAATTTTCCGGTATGTAGACTTTATTTGAAAATCCATGTGATGAGGGAGTCACTTTTTGACATTTAACATGTCGAAAGTGAGCACTAAAGAATTAGTTGGATCTATTGCCCCAACTGCGGAAAGTAAAGCACTTCTCTAAGCTGGAAACGACTGGAGAACCTCTAAAGCAGACATGGTGCACGAACTCTGAGCCAGATCCTCCACAACGGAGTAATTCTAGGTGGCCCTAGCATTAGGATTAATTGTCGCGCGTTTAGCGGAACCTTTCGGTATCCGTGGTATAGTCTCGACAGGGGGTCACTCGATATGAAGGTCAGTACTTCCAGGAACAACCTTATCCTTGGAATTTTCGGCTTCGCCATAATCACATGACTGAGTAGCCACATGGACGTGAGAACCCATCATGAAAACATTCGATGATTTTCCCCTTCCTGGTTGCCCCCTGCGGAGGCCCTAGGGTTTGAACTCGTGCTAGCAAGAAGTTGCTGCCCTTAGGGAAAAGGGTTGGTTAACATGGCTTGGGAACTAGAAGTCCCTTGCTGCCCTAAAAAGCGCTGAGCGTCTTAAATATTGGGGTAAAGATGAGTTAAATAGTCTCCACCGCACAACTTGCATGGAAACTTAGCTTTCTTTTTCGACTCATTTCTACCTCCACCAACATTATTGCCGGATTTGTTTGCATCAGGCTTCCCATCCTGGTTCTTTTTCTTACCTCGTCCATTCTTTTTCCCATTGGAATTTTGACTTCCTTTGGGATTATCAGATTGGACGACATTAATTGAAGAAGTTTGGGAAGTGGAAGGGTTAGATGATGTGACTTGGTTGTTAGAAGCAGTTTATAAAGACAACTGCTGCAATTGATTCAACAAGTTCACCGTATTTGTGTCTACTGACCCAACAATACCATCCACGTGGGGACCTGGCTTCGGCTTATCTACGTCAACCTTAGATCCAGGAGCATCTGGCAAGTACTTTTGTAGGATCCCAGACTGAGAGTAGATCAATTCTAATTGCTGGGCCCTAAAAATGGCTTGCTCCTCGGAATAGACCCTAGACATGGAGACATCCTTGGAGATCTCAGGTATCAAAGACTTCAAGAACCACTCGAGACGGTACTCCGGAGTGATTTCGGCTTTAATGAGCCTCTTTCTTTGTCTCCATTCCTGAATGTGATCGGAAATGTGAGTTGCCCTATCCTGACGAAAAGAGCCAGTAGTTCGGTTCTGGCATCATACCGGACGGGCAACTAAAAATGGTTCAAGAAAATGTTAGCTAAGTCGGCGAATGATGTAAATCTTCCCCCAGTCAACTCTATATACCACTTAGCCGTGTTTCTAGTCAAGGTACGTTCAAATAATCTCAACCTAACCGAGTCGTCGATCAGGGAGTTCGGTGAGCACCATAAGTGGAACGTGAGAATTCTTTGGTAAGTGAGATTTCATTATTTATATTGAACTTCATCTTTGAATTCTTATAGCGATAACAATATTGATTCATTTGGATTGGATAGGAATAATGATTGAGCCTTGAATTCTTTGGTAAGTGAGATTTCATTATTTATATTGAACTTCAGTTTTGAATTATTATAATGATAACAATATTGATTCATTTGGATTGGATAGAGCTGTGAATTCTTTGGTATGTGATATTTCAATATTTATATTGAACTTCAGCTTTGAATTCTTATACTGATAACAATATTGATTGATTTGGATTGGATAGGAATAATGATTGAGTCATAAATTCTTTGGTAAGTGAGATTTCATTATTTATATTGAACATCAGCTTTAAATTCTTATAATGATAACAATATTGATTAATTTGGATTGGATAGGAATAATGATTGAGTCATGAATTCTTTGGTAAGTGCGATTTCATTATTTATATTAAACTTTAGCTTTGAGGTTTTTTTATTCATATTGTTAGATTTTATGACAATTTTCTCACTCTGCAATATTAATAAATTTGAAGCATTTTGGATTTAGTTAAGACTATAGTTTTCAACCTTTTAGAAAAATCCTTCTTTTTTTTAATGCTTTGGACTCTTGTTGGGTGCAGCTGTAGACTCTGGCTTAGATTGTCTTGCTCGATCATTCAGACAGTTAGGATTGCCAAATTGCAAATTGGGATTGCAGATATTTTGACATTTTGAAAATTTGGCTTAATTTTTTTAGAAAGGCTGAAAGAAAAAAATAAATTTCCCATATAAACAATAACACTAACTAAAAATTTTATATTAATTACTCAAAACTTGATTGCATAAACAATTTTTCATAACTTCTATTATTTTAATATAAAAAAAAGCCTTATTTTTAATTCTCCAAACTTTTAATATATCTTTCTTGAGCCTTTTGCCAACATGAAAATATATTCACCTACTCAAAAAACTTTAAATTAAATAATATATTAATTTTATAAGATGAATAATTCCCATTTCTAATCTAATTTTCACATAATCGAATTTTTTCGTCCTAAAATCGAATAGGAATAGAATTATGAATTCAAAATAAAATTCGATAACCATAGTTACAACATTACTGGAACTAGGTTTTTTTAACTTTGCAAATGCTCTCCAAAACACCAATGGGTGACATGTCACCCATCACTCTGATCACTTTTCTCTGGGAAATGATGCACGCCAGAAAATTTGGAGACCAGACCATGCATTCAGTCAAAAACAGTAAAAATTGCTTACATATTCACAGATGACTTGCATCATTAAGCAAGCGGGTTGAGGAATGATTAAAACCAGTAACCATATCAATGGTTTTAGGTATCGATGAAGTTGTTAACTGTACCTGTTGTTAATGTTATTGTTTTTGGTGAATGTATAAATTTGGTGAAAGAAAGCAATGCAATTACTACCTTGTATTTTTTAACTAGCTTGTGCACCTCAAACTAGCTTCCATGTGCTCTCATGCTATATATATGACCCTTTATATAGGGTGGTGGCTCTTCAAGAAGACCCAGATCCTATTCTCAAGCCATGACCTAGAACCCATTCTCAAGCCAAGTTTGGTGCTGAAATAGACCACTGTGTCACTCCATAAGTTCAAGAAGAAATTTAACAATTGAAATCTTTAACCATGACTAACCCATAAGAATACTTAGTATTTGAAATTCAAGTTGAATTATTTTATTGGGTCCTTGACCCTGGCCACATCAAGGAACATAAGAGCCAATATATTAACTCTATCACCTTTCACTAGCAAATGAAAAATGGGTTGGGGCTGATAAACAAGACTATAGCCTCCCTCAATGAAATCCAAAAGGCTTAATGCCACCAACACTTTTTTGGTTAACCTAGATTCATGTCTCACCCATGGAAGGATATCTTCATAATGGTTCCATCTCTAGCCCATGAGCATAGGTTTCAACCCCAAGAACTTCTCAAGTCAAATGATACATGCACAGGTATTTTTTTTTTATGTTTTTTCAATATGAAACTTTTTATTTTATTTTCATAGATAAGCCAAAATTATGGAGGATTAGATCCACCCACCAGATTATATATATAAATTTTGACTATGTATTCAGACAAATCTTTAGGTGTAAGAAAGCTTAGACAATATCTTCATTTTTTATTATTTTAATGGAAAAAAAAATTGGTAATATGCCTCCACTATTGCTGGTTTGGTTTCCCTTGCTACAAGCCATGATAGTGAGAAGGCTAATTGTTGAGATTTATATGTCAATTTTATTATATAATAGAAGGTAATTAATTAACAAACAAAAATATCGAAATAAAGTTATAATTTAGTTGATTTTTATTATTTTTTAACTTTAGCAATATAAGATGTATCATGAAGTGTTTTGATGCTTATCATGGATTGGTGTCTATCCATGTTTACCATCCATTTAATTTATAGGGTTGAGCTAGTTATAAATGTGAGTATGTGTCTAAAGATATCATATAAATAATATAATGATGTTTAATTTTTCTAGGTTCAACAAAATTTTGTTACATAATATTTCTGGTAGTGTAATTTTAAATTAGTTTAGTTGTTTTAATGTAGAAATGGATTATGTTAAAAGAATAATCATTTACAATATATATTGTCTTCTCAAAATATTAAAGCTTCACAACATCATGCAATTTACATTATCTTATAAAACAAATTGCACTAGAACAAATTTCTTCTAACCAACACATGTTTGGAAGTTGAATGCATTAATTAACTGTGTACATTAGAAGAAATTTTCAGTCTAAAAGTGCCCATTAAATTTTTGTGTAATTCCATGTCATAATACATAAGTCAATCAAAATCCTTTAAATTTAAAACGAAATACATGCAAATATTTTGGAGGGAAAAGAAATAAATTGTTTTTTTTTTAATTGTATTTTTGGCTTACCTCCTTATAGGTTTACTCAAATTTCAAGTGTAGAGGCCACAATTGTTTCAAATATTGTTATTTATAAATTTTTCTTACAAACAGACTTTTAGGCTTAAATTTCCTCTAATGCATTGAGAATGTCAAGTTTTAACGACACAATTGACTAGAGTTGAGTTTGTTACTTGAGACATCGTTCAAAAGTGGAAGAAATATAACATTCTATATGGGAATGGGTGAAATTCTCACAATTAAATGATAGTGAATAGTGAGAAAGTAAAGGCTACAATAAACCAATTAAGAGAGTGAGGGCCAGGAAACAATAATGTCGTAGTAAGGGACAAGGATGACACAAAGAATACTCAAGAGAGTCTAATGCCAAAAGGTGCAAACATATGCACACCTAAAGTGGATAACACTCCAAGGAATGAAATAATTTCATCTAAATCGGTGAATATATTCAATACATGTAGAATCACATAAGCATAGGAATTTTAAGGGCATATGGCCCAGCAAGAGGGCCCTAATCTAGTGGAAGAACAACAAATGAAAAATGAAATGGCATGTAGATATGGAATTAGCCTCAAAATGGTTCTTCATTACTATATCTATAAATTTGAAGATAGATAAAAAGTCTTTGAGAATGGTTAGAGTTGGCCAAATTGACATGTTTTTCATAGGTACGCAATACCTTTTTATTTTCGACTTTCCATTATTTCTTATTACATTTCCATCCATATTGATTGATTTTGGTCAAGGTACAAATATCCTTCTACGTGTCATTTTAATTCTTATTTTTATGCACTTTTTGGGAAATTATTTCATTTATGTACAAACAATGGCATATAGGACACAAGACTACACAGGTATTACTCAATGTTGGTGTCTCAATAGTGGTTGTTGTTGAGAAATCTAAGGCAACTAGATTAGGGTGATTTCCTTTTACCTTGATAATTGCTTGTAGTATTCTTTTACTTTTCATTATTTTAATTTTTTTATTTTTTTGGTAGGTAAGCACCCACGGGGGATTTGAACCAGTAACCTATCGCAAAGAGTGCCTTAATGGTGCACCCATCCACCGTCAATCCAAAGCCCCGTGGGCCTTTTATTTTTCATTACTATTAGTTTCTTATTCACTTATAATGTTTTTCTTATCATCAAAAAACTACCAAAACATGAAGACCAATAGTACACAAGGAAACAAGATCTAGGTTGCTAACCAAGGCAGAAAACCCTCTTAGAGAGTAAAACGCATAAGTAATTCTTCTCTTCTTATAGAATCTTAAAATGATGAATCCCAAGACGTTAGACCTAATACATAGACCTATCCAAGACCAAGTCAACCTTCCTTCTTTATTGGATTTCCTTACACAGCTTCCAACAACAACCTTCAACCTTCCAACAAAATTTCTAGCAACTTTGACCCCCAATAATAATTTATGCAACTTTGACCTAGCAACTTCAAACTTGATGTAGTTTCACAACTTCAACCTTGATGTAGCTTCACAGCTTCAGCCTTGATGAAACTTCATATCTTTGATCTGATGCAGCTTCATAACTTCAAATTTGATGCAGCTTCACAGCTACGACTTTGATGTCGCTTCACAGTTTTGATCTAAATGCAACCTCACAACTTCGACTTTGATACAAATTCCTAACTTTGTCCTTGATACAACTTCACAACTTTGAGCTTTATGCAGCTTCACAACTTCAACTTTGATGTAGCTTCCTAGTTTCATTGCACATTAGAGAGCGAGAAAGAAAGACCCAAAACTTCAATTCTAGCTTCCATTTTGAGCTTCCCTTGCCTTTTGGACTTCTCCTTAAGATCAAAATTCTTCTCTTGCTTTATTACATGTCTTGGATGTGTGCTTCAAATGAGGCTGAAGGCCTCATATATATAGGCTTCCTAGGGGTACGAATTGCATTCAAGAGGCTCACTTGATATCTTATAGGCCAACTTGATCTTGGAGGGTCTTTTGACACAATTTTGGCTCAAATAAATTCTTTTTACTTGTTACAAAATTCCCAATGGGATATTTTATATATTGCAATGACTCTTTTAACTTATTGACTTTATGACAAACCATAAAAGCACATAATGGGTGCTTGACCTATAAATAAATTGACCTTGAGCATAAAACTGATGCTATAAAATAATAATAATAAATTTCATTTTTCTCTTTACATCAAATACTTAAAATCAAGATTGCATAAGACATTATGAATGCCAAACCTAGTTGCATATTTAGATAGTTGCAACTCCATGTAGGTGTTGCAAATCCATACAAGTCTTGCAACTCTCTTTGCTCTAGCAATGTAAAGTTGTTGCAACTTTTAGATATAACTATAATTGCTACAACTCTTCATTATTTCTACACCTCTTCATTATTTTTGTAACTTTTGGATGCAATTATAAAGAGTTTCAATTGTTGGTTTTCTAGTGCAATCAAGACTAGTATAGTTTTTCAAAATCGATAACTACTTCCTATGATACAATTTGTCTTCTTATAGTATTCCAATCATTAAGGAGTTACACCAAAAAAACTTCAACAATTTACTTTCTATAATAGAGAAATAGAGATCATTGTAAATAGTAAGCAAGAGACAAGAGACAACAAAAAATTAGGCTCACATCCAAGGCAAAACCCACAAGGGGCAAAGCCAACCAATATTTCCTTATGAGAGAGAATCTAGTTTATAAATAGTAAACCAAAATATTCCAACAAGATTCCAAATTTGACCTCAATAAATACAAGTCAAAGTAGTCAAAGCAATCAATGAAGAGATGTAAAAATTTTCAACTTCATTCAAAGTCAAGTATACAACACTAAGGCTCAATTCCCACTTGTAGAAGCTCAAAATAGGAGGGTTGAAATTTGATCAACCTCAGTCAAATACTTACATACATTTTTGATTGAAAGGGGTAGAGTTGACTACCGATCAACATCCCAAAAATAGAATAGAAACTCGATCTACCAAGAGTCAATGAACCTCAATCAAACTTTTCCTTCTGAAATAAGTCAATGTTGGTCGAACATAAGAATACAAGTTGGTCAACATAGAATAGAAAATCCTCCTTTGACTCCTTTGCATGAGTGGATGTGTCGTTGTGATTTTTAGATTAAATGATGTATGGTGATGATGCCAAAATGAACTCCAACGAATTCATATTTATATCTAGTCGAGGAAGTGGTTTTTTCCACATGTGGGGTTGAGTTGTTAACTTTAAGCTAACATGGTCAAACAACAAAATTTGAATTTTATTTATCAATTTTCCAATGAAAATACTGATCATTTCTACCAAATTTTTCAACACTCCCTCTTAGCTATGGAGGTACTTTTCATTCTCTCTCAAGATTAATTTTCTTGACCAATCCATAGGTCCCCCAGCCACAGCCTAAGTGAGAGATCAAAAGTACAAGTCTTTCTCTATTAAGATCAATCTCCCTAACCAATAATTAGGTCTCCTAGCCCACATCCTAAGGAAGAAATCACTAGTCTCATCATAGGAAACATACATAGCATCCAACACATCCGACAATCGTAGAAGGGGTCGATAAATGAGTCCAAACCAATCATATGCATAGGATACATCTCCCTAACCAATCATTAGGTCCCTCAACCCACATCCTAAGGGAGGAAATTGAAGATAAGTCTCTCTTACCTATCCATAGGTCTCTGAGTCTCTACCTAACAAAGAGATCGCAAAATCAGTGTCCCAGACAAAAATGGTCTTCTAGTAAAAACCTAAGGGATCACTTTATGCCTGAGAGTCAAGCTCCCTGACTAGACTTACTAGCCTCCTCATTAATTGACCTAAAGAAGTGACAATATTCTCGATCAATCCATAGGTCTCCTAGTTGCATCTTAAGGAATATTGTCCATAATATGATTTTTTACAATCAATGTTCCCTCTCCCTCAAAGAGGGGTTCTCAACAAATCCAAGTTGTTCTATGAAATATATAAACTTCATATGGGACAATGGTTTTTTCAACACATCAAGAACCAGCTCATCAGTAGGGACATACTTTATCCTCTCAGCTCTCCCATGGACGATATTCTGGATATAATTATACTTGATTTTAATGTGCTTCAACTTGTCATGAAATATTAGGTTCTTAGAAAGCTTCACACAAATTTGATTTTTATAATATATAATGGTCGATTCCCACACTGGATTAGACAAAATGAAAAATAATTTTCAAAGCCACAGAACTTCAGAACAAGTTAAGCATGCAACTATATACTCATCTTCAACTATAGTCAAAGGGATTGAAGTTTTCTTTCTACTAGACCATGAAATAATAATGGAGCCCAAACCAAAATAGAATCTAGAAGTGCTCTTCCTATTATTATAGCTTCCATTCTAATCAATATCATTAAATCCATGTAGCTTCCATTCTCCATTAGAAAAATATCTTAGACCATATTCAATGGTACCATGCAAATATCTCAAAATATGTTTTACTACAACCTAGTGCACAGGTTGGGTCTCAACCAAAAATTGGTTCAACATGTTCATAGCATAGAAAATTTTAGTTCTAGTGTTCACAAGATAGTACAATGAGACAATCAATTTATGATACATGAAGGGATCAATCAAACTAGGGTCACAGTCATGTATCTTCTTCAAATTTGTCACCATCGAAGTATTCATGGACATACAGTCCATCATGCCAAATCTCTAAAGTACATTTATAGTGTATCTGACTTGGATAAAAAATATTCCATCATGATTTTTCCAAATTTCCAATCCCAAATAATAATGCATGAGACCAAGATCCTTCATCTCGAATTTAGAAACCAACTCCCTATTACACTAGGAAATGAGAACTTCAACCCCTGTTAGAAACAAATCATCTACATACAACACCAACATTAAGGCCTTGCCTTCAACAATTTTAAAGTTTAGTTTTGGATCAACTTCTCTGTTATTCAAGCCAAGAGTCATTGTTATATAGCCGTCAATACAAGAGTAGCATGCTCATACATCAACGCATACAAGGCTTTCTTCAATTTTCAAACTTACATGTATCTTTATCATGGATGTCAAATCCTTTAGGTTGCTCAATACAAACATCCTCTTCAATGACTCCTTTCAAAAAATCAATTTTGACATCCATTTAATGTAATTTCCAACCTGCAAGAGAAGCAAGAGCAATGACAAATCTAATAGAATCATACCTAGCAATGGGAGAAAGCATGCCTTCATAGTCCTCTCCCTCTTTCTAGGATAATCCATGAGCCACAAATCTATCCTTGTGCATTTCAACACTTCCATCAGCAGCATGCTTGATTTTGTAGATCTACTTAGAATAGACAACAAAATTTTCTTCAGGTCTTGGCACAATTTCCAAAACATCATTCTTTAATATATATTGATATTCTCCAATCATGGCATCTTTCCAAACCTATTCCTCCTTTGCTTCTTCATAGGTGGATGACTTCTTCTTATGTAGCAATGATGGTTGTCACATCATTGCTACATAAAAAAATTACTTCTTCAACTTCTTACTTTCCATGAAGGTCCCACGAGGTGTATCATGTCCTTCAAGTTCATTCAAAGTTATTTTAATCCATGTTGGTCTCTTTCTAGTCTCAGGTACAATGGATTTTGGATATTTAACAAGTTCATGATCATCAAATTCTTTGTGAGGGTCTTCATCCATAGGTTAAAGTTCTTTTCATTCCATAATCTTCCAAGCCGCATGTATATCATCATCAAAGTCCAAGTGTGAACCCTTGGAATTCTAGAAAGAAACATTTTCATCAAAGTTAACACCCCTAAAAGCCTCAATAAAACATTGTCTTGGAACATAAACACTGAAGGATTTTTAATTCTCATTATAGTTAGCAAAAGTCCCATTCTTCCCAAAAGGTTCCAATCTTTTTCTTTTCTCCTAGGGCACATGAACATAAATAGGACAACCAAAGATACTTAAATTCTAAACATTTGGTCTCTCATGTGTGAAGACTTCTTCAAGATTTTTATAGTCCAATATTCAATGTGGGAACCTATTTTGAACATAAGTAGTTGTTCTTACAACTTCTCCCCATAGAAACAATAGTAGTCCATGATCACGAAGCATGGCCTTGGTAGCTTCCATAATGTTCCTATTCTTTCTTTCGACAATTCATTTTTGTTGAGGATAGTAGGGAACTATCATCTCCCTCTTAATTTCAGCATCCTTGTAGAAGTCACTCAACTCCTTGGATACATATTCTACACCATTGTCAGACCATAAAGTCTTGATTCTTTTTATTGTAGCATTCTCAATCTATTTTTTTAATTCATAAAACTTTTCAAACACTTGATACTTGGTATTTAAGAGATAAATCCACGTTTTGCTATAGAAATCATCACATAATACATGTCACCCAAAGTCTTCTCGGAAATATGCCCACAAACATCATAGTGCACAAGATATGATATTGATTTCGATCTACTGTCACTGCTAGTACATCTTCATTTAACATTCTTTCCAAGGCACATCCCATGAGAACTCCATCATGATCAAATTCAATTTTGGTACACCATTAACAAAATATTTCATTCTAGACAATGCTTTATAATGAACATGAGAATAACTTCAATTCCATACACAAAGATCATAGGTGTTTATTAGTGTGGCTTGAGTTGTGTAGTATACTTAGGGGTACCATGGTTCCCTCAATACCATCTATATAATACCATAGGCTTATTACATTATTGCTAACTACTTGTGGTCCCTTACATGATACAGGTTAACCACCTTATTTATTACTATGGCCCATATTATCCCCCCTAAGTATTCTACAAATTGAACATCCAAGAAGATGATATAGGCCTCCAATTCATACACCAATAACTTTAACATATTCAAAGGATGCATCCTTTTCCATACTAGAATGTGTCCATCCATGAAAGAAATTTTATATCCTTTGTCTTCAAGAGAAGAAATAGACAACAAATTCTTATTCAAACCAAGAAGATATAAAATATTGTTAATATATACATTACCTCCTAATTTCAATTAGAAGGATGAAAATCCAATCCCTTTGAATTCATATTTTCCATTGTCTCCAAGTTAAACTCTTTGACATATCTTCTTTTCAATGAGGATTACACAACCTCCAATCATGTTCCTAGAGGCACCATTGTCTGCCAGCCATATTTCATCATGACCTACAATGGAACCTATAGAGGTAGAATAGAATGAGTACTTAGAATCAAAATCATTCTTCCTGTGCCTCCTCTTATGATATGGTTCATTTAGATCAGTAGCAGAAACATGATGCTTCTCTCTCCTCATTTTATCCCCATTCCTTTGATAGTCATCCCTTTAATTCCTTTGAGGACAATGATATTGATAGTGACCATATGTTTGGCAATGAAAACATTGAATGTTTGTTAAATAATTTCTATATCTTCAATCTCAAGAGGGGTAAGGAGGTCTTGTATATGGAGCATATTCCCTTCTTGGAGCAGGTCTTGAATTTTGTCTTCAACCAGAACTTCTTTGAAATATTCCAATATTAAGGCTTCTTTTCTTGTTACTCCTTGAATTGGCTACAAAAGGTTCTTCACATGGATCTTCAATATTGCCTCTATATTAGAGTCTTGATTGTTCTTGAGTGTAGGCACCCCATAGCTCATCAAAATTACATACAGATTCTCTTCCACAAATGCTTGATGCAAAATAAGCCCACAATCTAGGTAAACTGCCCAAAGCTATAACTAACAATTCTTTGTCAGATAATTCTTCTTCAATGGTTTTTAATTCATCTTTTATTTCAGAAATTTTGACAAAGCATGATGCCACTGTATCATTCTTTGTCATCTTGATATTGTGAAGTTGATCGCTTAGATTGATGTAGTTGATTGTGTACAAACCAGCAATGGCACCACACATAGCCTTGGAAGATTAATGATAAGAAATATAGGGAATTAAATGATCCTTAAGAAATTCTATAATGATTCATCTTTCCAAGATGACATCTTCTTGAAATTTTTCTTTTCCTGTTTGATCAACTAGTTCTATAAATTTTCCTATAACAATACCCAAGACCTTGTGCCTTGCAACTACTAGGTCAATCCTAGCCTTCCATGCCCTATAATTAGGAGCTCCTTTAAGATTTTTTTCTTTAAGGAAGAGATTCATGATGAAGATGGGTGATCAAAGATAGAAGGTAGAATCCCAAAATCTTCAAAGTGCTTCTCAATTTCCTTCAATATGCTCTTCAAGGTGATCTCATAACTCTTTTCCTACACCAAAACTCTAATTCCATGTTGATTTTATAGTGAAATGAAGACTAGTATAGTTATTTAAAATTGACAACTACTTCCAATGATAGAATCTATATTCTTATAGTATTCTAGTCATCAAGTGGTCCTGATGATGAACCACACTTGTTGGTTCGAAACATGTTGGCCAAAAATTTATCTTATGTGATTTCTACCAAACAACTTTGCTTAATTCACTTTCTATAATCAAGAAATAGAGATCACAGTAAATAGTAAGCAAGAGACAAGAGACATCAGAAATTAGGCTCATAACCAAGGAAAAACCCACAAGGGGAAAACCCAACTAGTCTTTCCTTATGAGAGAGAGAATTTAGTTCATCAATATTACGTCAAAATATTCCAACAAGATTATAAATATGACCTCAATGAATACCAAGTCAAAACAGTCAGCACACAAAGAGAAAAAAAAAGTCAATTTCAGTCAAAGACAATTTTGCAACAATAGGGTGAATTTCATCCTATGGAAGCTTGGAACAAGAGGCTCGAAACTTAGTTAACCTCAGCCAAATAGTCCCCTACAATTGTTAGTCAAAGGGGAAGATTTAACTTACGATCCCTACCTCAAAAAAAAATAGAAACTCGATCTACCAAGAGTCAGTGAACCTTAATAAAATTTTACCTTCTCATATCAATCAAAGTCTCAGTTAATAGAAGCAAGTCCAGCTCAAGTCAACACTAGTCAAACAAAAAAGTACAAGTTGGTCAACACAGATAGAAATTATTGGATGACCAAGAAAAGAGGATGATTCAGCCACCACCTATCACACAACTGATTCAATTCAATTAATGTTCATTTTTTCCATTTTCTTAGAAAATCAATGTTATAAGATTAACCCAACTATCATGGTTGCCCTTCCATCTCTTTTATTAATTTAGATAGAAAACATATTATATAAAACCCCTCTACTAAGAATTGAAAGAGAAGAACAAGTTATTATATTTTCCAAATTTCTTGCAATTTAATTTATGTTTTGATCCAATTCAAGTAATGGTGTATTGAGCATTCACACTCTATTTTTTTCTAACTAGTGCCTCATTTAAGGAGGTAAGTTCCCCACCTTAGCCAGGTAATTTTTGTATCCACACATAGATATGGCTATAATTTCTATTTTTGTTTATTTCTACTTTAACTTTGAATTACTAATTGTTGAAACTTTGAATACTAATTGTTGCAACTTTGAATTGTAGGTTTATTGTTGCAACTCAAGTGTTAATGTCATCTTCATTTACTCACTAGTTGATTTCTTGAAGGATTTACAACATTGTGTGAGTTAAGTTTGTTGTTGCAACTATGTTGTAGTACTAAAACTTACTATGTTTCCAAAATCATAATAGTTTTATTGTCTTAAATAGTTTGGATTGTGAATTTTATCAAGTGTTCAATTTATGGTTACATCTCCTTTACAAACAAGCCTAAATAAATGGTTTCTGATTGAATGTGTTTCATATCATACATGTGCATTACATATTAGTTACGACAACCAAGATAGTTAACTCAAAATCCAATGAGAACTGTATCGAGTTCTCACTTTTTAGAGGTAGAAAAAAATAATTCGATTTTGAAAAGTGTAGATATAGGATTCACCTTAATGTTTTTTTTAAGCATATTTTTGACATTTTAAATTTTCTTATTTATCAAGTATGTAAATTTTTATTTAATGTTAGTGATTTTCATGTTGATTTTGAAAAGCAATGATATAGCATCAATGCCACTTTTGGCGGGCTTACTTTTGAAACTTTAAATTTTCTAATGTATTAAGTGTGGATAATTATTTTTTAAATTTAACAAATTTTTAATTAGTCATATTCTTCTTCTTCTCTGAGATATAAGTGTTTTCCAGGTTTGTTTTTTCTGGGAAAATTTTAACAAAAAAAAAAAAAAAAAAAAACATTTTTTATGAATTTTGTGTTAGAAAATAATAACATGACCAAATTTTCTTGAAAAAATAATGATTACCATAAAAATTAAAGCAAAAATTAGAGAACACAAATATTAAACATACAATAAAAAGAAAACCCAAAAAAATAAAAATCATAAATAAATAAAATAAAAATATATATTAAATACATTAATATCAAATTAAAATAATGAAAATAAAAAAATGCAAAACATTTACAATTTAAAAAAAAAAATCCCACTCGTAAAAACAACAAACAAACAAAATGGAAAAATAACATTTTAAAAACGTCCATAAAAAAATTATTAAAAAATAAATAAAATAATAAAAAACAACAAAAAAAACATTTAAAAATAAAAATAAAAATAAATGGCGATAGCCCCTCACAAGGGCCCCTTGGGGGCTATGGGGATGACATTTGAGACCCAAAATTGGTTGCCACCCCTACATTGCCTGAGGGGGCCAGGGCAAGCGCGGTTGCTCACACCCATGGCTCAGGCCACTTAGGTGTTGTGGGGGTGCCAATCCACGGGCTAGGGACTTTTTCTTTTTTATTTACTTATTTTATATTTTTTAGTTGTCAATTTTTTTTAAATGGGGGACATATAATTATATTTTATTTTTTCCCTTCTTTTATTTAATTTTCTTTTCTTTTTAAGGCAAGACATAATTTTAATTTTTTTTTAAGGGGAGACAATTTTTTTGCACTTTTCTATTATTTTCTTTTGTATTTTTTAATGCTTTTTTTCCTCTTCTTTTAATTAATGCTTTTTTTAAAATAGATATTTATATCTTTCTTTTTTTAATTATGTTTTTTT